>SJYQ01000736.1:224107-234241 GCA_006410935.1 Redunca redunca
CCCCCTCCCTCCTCCCTCCTCATACCATCCCTCTGGGTCATCCCAGTGCACCAGCCTCAAGCATCCTGTATCCTGCATTGAACCTGGATGGCGATTCATTTCTTATATGATATTATACATGTTTCAATGCTATTCTTTATTTTTAAATATTTATTTTTATTCATTTATTTGGCTATACCAGGTCTTAGTTGTGGCATGTGGGATCTAGTTCCCCGACTAGGGATCAAATCTGGGCCCCCTGCATTAGGAGTGTGGAGTCTTAGCCACTGGGCCACCAGGAAGGTCCCTACATCTTGATACTTTAGCATCTTGTGTTTAAAACAGTAATATGAGACCTTTAAAGAGAAATTAGAGACATGGAGAGTAGATTTAAGGAAACCAGAAACAATATGAAGAGACAGTCTACAAAATGGAAGAAAACATTTGAAAATGATGTGACCAAGGGATTAATCTCTAAAATATACAAATAGCTCATACAGCTCAAAGTAAAAAAATAAAAAATAAAAAATGAGCAGAAGACCTAAATAGACATTTCTCAAAAAAAGACATACAAATGGCTAAAAGGCACATAAAAAGATGCTCAACATTGCTAATTATTGTTCATCATTGTTCAGTCGCTTGCTCATGTCTGACTCTTTGTGACCCCAGTGACTGTAACATGCCAGGCTTCCCTGTCTATCACCAACTCCTGGAGCTTGCTCAAACTCATGTCCATTGAGTCGGTGATGCCATCCAACAATCTCATTCTTTTCTCTTCCTGCCTTCAATCTTTCCTAGCATCAGGGCCTTTTCTAATGAGTCAGCTCTTTGCATCAGGTGGCCAAAGTACTGGAGCTTCAGCTTCAGCATCAGTTCTTCCAATGAATATTCAAGACTGATTTCCTTTAGGACTGACTGGTTTGATCTCCTTGCAGTCCAAAGGACTCTCAAGAGTCTTATCCCACACCATAGTTCAAGAGCATAGTTCAAAAGGCGCTCAGCCTTCTACATGGTACAACTTTCACATCCATACATGACTACTGGAAAAACCATAGCTTTGACTATATGGACCTTTGTTAGAAAAGTAATGTCTCTGCTTTTTAATATGCTGTCTAGATTGGTTATAGCTTTTCTTTCAAGGAGCAAGTGTCTTTTCATTTTATGCCTGCAGTCACCATCTGCAGTGATTTGGAGCCCAAGAAAATAAAATCTGTCATTGTTTCCCTTATTTCCCCATTTGTCATGAAGTGATGGGACCAGATGCCATGATCTTAGTTTTTTGAATGTGAAGTTTTAAGACAGCTTTTTCACTCTTCTCTTTCATCTTCATTAAGAGGCTCTTTAGTTCCCCTTCACTTTCTGCCATAAGGGTGATGTCATCTGCATATCTGAGGTTATTGGTATTTCTCATAGCAATCTTGATTCCAGCTTGTGCTTCATCCAGCCTGGCATTTCACATGAGGTACTCTGCATAGATGTTAAATAAGCAGGGTGACAGTATACAGCCTTGACATACTCCTTTCCCAATTTTGAACCAGTCTGTTGTTCCATGTCTGGTTCTAATTGTTGCTTCTTGACCTGCATACAGGTTTCTCAGGAGGCAGGTAACATGGTCTCGTATTTGTTAGAGAAATGCAAATCAAAACCACACTGAGGTACCACCTCACGTTGGTCAGAATGGCCATCATCAGAATGTCTACAAATAACCAATTCTGGAAAGGGTGTGGAGAAAAGGGAACCCTTCTATACTGATGGGAATGTAAATTCGTACAGATAGTATGGAGAATAGTATGGACGTTCCTTAAAAAAACTAAAAATAGAGCTATCATATCATCCTGCAATCCCACTCCTGGCATATACCGGGATAAAAACTTAATTTATAATGATACATGAACCCCAGTGTTCACTGCAACACTACTTATAATATCTAAGACATGGGAGCAACCTAAATGTCCACTGACAGATAAATGGACAAAGAAGACGTGTACATATATGCAATGGATTATTACTCAGCCATAAAAAATGAAATAATGCCATTTACAGCAACATGGATGGCCCTAGAGATGATCATACTAAATAAATCAGAGAAAGATGAATATATGATATCATTAATATGTGAAATCTAAAAAAATGATATAAATGAATATATTTACAAAACAGAAACAGACTCACAGAGAACAAACTTATGGTTACTAAAGGGGAAAGGGGAGTTCATTGTTCAGTTGCTAAGTTTTGTCTGACTCTTTGTGACTCCATGGACTATAGCATGCTAGGCTCCTCTGTCCTCTCCTATTTTCCAGAGTTTGCTCAAACTCATTATCATTGATTCACTGATGCTATTTAACCATCTCATCCTCTGTTGCTCCCTTCTCCTTTGGCCTTCAATGTTTTCCAGCATCAGAGTCTTTTCCAATGAGTCTGCTCTTTGCATCAGATGGCCAAAGTATTGGAGTTTCAGCTTCAGCATCAGTCCTTCCAATGAATATTCAGGACTGATTTCCTTTAGGAATGACTGGTTTGATCTCCTTGCTGACCAGGGGACTCTCAAGAGTCTTCTCTACACTGCAATTTGAAGCAGCAGTTCTTTGGTGCTCAGCCTTATTTATGGTCCAACTCTCACATCTGCACACGACTACTGGAAAAATCATAACTTTGACTACCCAGACCTTTGTCGGCAAAGTGATATCTCTGATTTTTAATTTGCTGTCTAAGCTTGTCATAGCTTTCCTTCCATGAGCAAGAGTCTTAAATTTCATGGCTGCGGTCACAGTCCAAAGTGACTTTGGAGCCCAAGAAAATAAAATCTGTCACTGCTTCCACTTTTTCCTCTTTTATTTGCCATGAAGTGATGGGACCAAATGCCATGATCTTAGTTTTTATAATGTTGAGTTCCAAGCCAGCTTTTTCACTCTCCTCTTTCACCTTCATCAAGAGGCCCTTTAGTTCCTCTCCATTTTCTGCCATTGAAGTGGTATCATCTGCATATCTGAGGCTGTTGATATTTCTCCCAACAGTCTTGATTCTAGCTTGTGATTCACCCAGCCCAGCATTTTGCATGATGTACTCTGCAGAGATGTTAAATAAGCAGGGTGACAATATACAGCCTTGACATATTCCTTTCCCAATTTTGAACCAGTCTTTTGTTCCATGTTTGGTTCTGACTGTTGCTTCTTGACCCATATGCAGGTTTCTCAAGAGACAGGTAAGGTGGTCTGATATTCTCATCTTTTAGAATTTTCCAAAGTTTTTTGTGATCCACACAAAGGCTTTAACGTAGTCAATGGAGCAGGAGTAGATGTTTTTTTCTGGAACTGCCTTGCTTTCTCCATGATCCAACAAATATTGTCAATTTGATCTCTGGTTCCTCTGCCTCTTTGAAACCCAGCTTGTACATCTGGAAATTCTTGGTTCACATATTGCTGAAGCCTAGCTTGAACGGTTTTGAGCGTAACCTTGATAGCATGTGAAATGAGTGCAATTGTATGGTAGTGTGAACATTCTTTTGAATTGCCCTTCTTTGGGATTGGAATGAAAACTGACGTTTTCCAGTCCTGTGGCCACTGCTGAGTTTTTCAAAGTTATTGATATATTGAGTGCAGCACTTTAACAGCATCATCTTTTAGGATAATTAAATAGCTCGGCTGGAATTCCATCACTTCCACTACCTTTGTTCATAGTAATGCTTTCTGGGCTTCCATGGTGGCTCAGTGGCAGAGAATCTGCCTGCCAATGCAGGTTCAATCCCTGGGTTGGGAAGATCCCTTGGAGGAGGAAATGGTAATCCACTCCAGTATTCTTGCTGGGAAAACCCCATGGACAGAGGAACCTGGTGGGCTACAGTCTGTGGAGTCACAGAGAGTTGGACACGACTAGGTGACTGAATGCACACACATGCAATGCTTCCCAAGGCTCACTTAACTTCACGCTCTAGGATGTCTGGTTCTGAGTGAGTGACCACACCATCGTGGTTATCCAGGTCATTAAGACCTTTCTTGTATAGTTCTTCTGTGTATTCTTGTCACCTCTTCTTAATCTCTTCTGCTTCAGTTAGGAAATGGGCAGGAGGGATAAATTAGGAGGGTGGGATTAACATATGTTGTGTGTTACTTGCACAGTTGTGTTCGACTCTGTGATCCCATGGACTATAGCCCGCCAGGCTCCTCTGTCCATGGGATTTCCCAGGCAAGAATACTGGACTGGATTGCCATTTCCTTCTCCAGTGGATTAACATTTATACACTGCTATATATAAAACAGATAACCAACAGGTACCTACTATATAGTACAGAAAACTATACTCAGTATTTTGTAATAACCTATAAGGGAGAAGAATCTGAATATATACATATATATGTATGCTGAATTACTTTGCTGTACATCTGAAACTAATACAATATTGGAAATCAACTATACTTCAATAAATTTGTTAATTAACTAATTTAAATAAATAAAAATTAAAGGTCCAAATGATATCTAAAATCAATTCCAAAAGGAAAAACTAGAGAGAATGAAAGGAGAGGCAATTTTTAAAGAGAATGATTGAGAATTTTCCAGATTTGTTAAATGACATGAGTCTTTAGATTCAGGAGGCGTGAATCTTAAGTAGAATGAACAAAAAATGATCTACTTTCTAGATATCTAAAATGTCTGACAGTTACATAGTGCTTATCATGTGACAGATGCTGTTTTAAGTTTTTAGCATATATTAACCCTTATATTTCTCATACCAGCTCAATAAATCAGGTACTAATTTTATCACAGTTTTGAGGATGAAGAAACTAAGACTCACAGGGGAAGTGATTTGCCAAGGCCACAAAACTAGTAAGTGGATGAGCCGGGACTTACATGCTATACTGTCTGGCTGCAGAGTCCTAAAGCTATACATAGTGTAGCTCAACAAAATAAACTAAATATAAGTCAGGAACTATCTTTCACTTGTTCACTGCTGAATCCCTAGCACCCAGTATAATGACTGGCACATAATATACACTCAATAAATATTCATTGCATTAATAAAGGAATAAATAAGTGAATAAACATTGATTTGCAGTGACTATCCAGTGTGGCTGTATGGACCAAATTGTCCCATTACCAACTGGCTACCCTGTAACGGTGAAATTTGTTATACATAGGGCCCGTTTGTTTGAAGTGATGCCAGGCATCTTGGCAATTAGAGTCGTGCCTTAATATCCTCACCCACAATACTAGCTTTGCCCTGTGACTTTGGTGATCTGTTAAAATGGTTCTGAGTCCTAGATCCAAATTGTAGCTGAACCCTAGATGCCACCTGCTAACCTATGTGACTCTTTGGAGCCCAGAGTCAGCAGGAGCCTGGGTGGAGAGAATCCCAATTATGATTTTAAAAATCTGTGTGATTATCCATACAGATATGGATGGATCTGTAACACAAAGACAACAAGAAGCAGCTGGAAGCTCTCCATAGCCTGCATGTTCTCTGGGGAACTGCCTGATCATGTGATCACAGAACATATGGATTCTTAGCAGAATGAAATAATCAACATGCTTATAACATAAAAGCGTCTGAGAAGCAATAAGAAGCCATCTGTCTCTCAGTTATGAGACCAAACTCAGGGCTAGTATTAGGCCTCTTGTGCATTACAGCTCCATTTTACTCTTAATTCCAAACAGATTCCTATTAAAACAGTCTCCTAAAAAAGCCTAACAGCCTAAGTGGGTAATCACTCTCTGAAAAACGCAATCTCTCTGCCTTTACTCTGGGGCCNATGTGGCATTAAACAATTTTTAAAGTTTTAAGAGAATGAGTTTTCACTTAAAAGATGGCAGAGACTGCCTTGTCTGTCTCATGCCTCAGAATACTGAGCCACATCTACAATCTAATCATTGGAATTAGGTTGATAATGCAACTTGCTAGAACTGAAGTGCTAATCAGTGTTTAATATGATGATACCTACTCAGGACCCCTGGTCTGAACACTTCACTTGAAGTGATAGGTCTCTTCAGTGAAGTAATTAGTAAAAGGCTAATTCAATAATGCAGTTGGCTTTGTTAATTTCTTCCTACACTGGACAAACCAGCTGTTTTTTTTGAATTGTTTGCCTCAACCAGTTGTTTTAGCATTCTGTATTGAATAATGGCTGTAATAAAATCTGTCTACAAACCAGTGTAAACCAGTGCAAACTGCTGAATGACAACAGGGCATGACCCTATGCAAACATTGACATTCTGTTGTTCTTTCTTGCTCAGAAATAGAAGGATTTGGCCATTCAATCATGATAAAAGATAATGAAAGTGTAAATTGTTAACAGAAATGTTGTCAACACATACCATTTCCTGCACTCAAATGTGACTATTGGTCAAGGGTGTAGTTACCTAAGAAATCAATGATGTGGGAGACAAATTGGTAATAATATACTCATCTTTTATAGAACAACAAGACTTCAACTAGGTTTGGGCATGATTAGTAAATGCTCCTTTTGCTCTGAATAAACCTTCCAATTTGCATCCATCACCACATACTTCCTAAGATGAGAGCTAGTGATCTTTTAATTTCATGAAATTTTCTCATTCATAATTGTCACTAACTGAATAGAGCTGTATCTATCCTCTTTTCTCTGATTTCTCTTACCAGAACATGATTATTCTACTTTCTTAGGCATATAGCTGAAAAAGAGATAAATCAAAGAGATAGAAGAATTACTTTTGATTGAAGGAGGTGGAGGTCCTATAAATACATGTCTAGACACCCCTTTTTAACTTCCATCTCTGCATCATTAATAAATTCATTAATGAGGGCCCCGTTCACAAATCTATTATCAACTCTAATCATTTGTGTGTTTGAATCAAGGTCTTCTGCCTTCATTAGTGTCATTAATGCCTGTCAGCAAATGATAATTTGTGGGAGAATCTCACAAATTTATCTGCATTCCCAGAGTGGAGACCCAAACCCAGTCAGTATTCTTGCATGACAGCAGCTGTAACAAATGGCCATCCTTCCCAGGAGAAGTGTAAACAGGTCGCTAATTAATGCATTTACTGTTAGCCTCTGTTTAGTCTTCAGTCACAGCATATTCATTCATTATGTCGGGACAGCAAGTACAATGTTGTTATGGAAATGAGGTATTTGTACAGTCTCCTTAGATTCACATGACAGATTGAGTTATCTACCTGTTTTTCTCTCGTCCCTTTCCCAGATATCAGAGAGTATACAAATGACCTTGGAGAAGGTCCTACTTTATTACCAGCCTTCTCATGTAAATTGCATAATGGGTTGACAGTTTATTTAAGTACATGCAATGAAAATCAGCTCTTGGTGTGTGTGTAGAGGTGGAGGATAAAGTTGGAGGGTGTTAAAGAGGAAAAAGGAAAGTAAGTTCTAACTTTTAGGAGATGTGATATGATGGCAGGGAGTTGAAATCAAAGTTAGAGGTGGAGTGGTACAATGAGAGGTTTGTTGCTGCTGAAAGATTGAAATACAGACTGATGGTCAGTCCCGTTCCCTCATAGCCACAAAATGATTGACAGTTCTGAAAGGAAGATATAGTTAGAACAAACTTCTCTTTCTTCCAGCTGGCAATTCTAAATTCCCTAAATNATTCTAAATTCCCTAAATCCTTAGATAAAAGCTTCAAATAAAGAGTGGGGGCATCAAGGAAGCCTAATTATGCCTTATTTATTGGCCATATAGACTGCATGTTGACCATAAATAACAATTCTTATCATAAGTCAGGGCTTCCCTGGTGGCTTTGATGGTAAAGAATCTATCTGCCAGTTCAGGAGATGCGGGTTCAATCCCTGAGTTGGAGGGATCTGGAGGGATCCCTTCCCTGAAGAAGGAAATGGTAACCCACTCCAGTATTCTTGCCTGGGAAATCACATGGACAGAGGAGCCTGGTGGGCTACAGTTCATAGGGTCACAAAAAGTCAGACACAACTGAAGCAACTGAGAACATATGCACACATACATAAAGTAATTAGCAAGGACCTACTGTATAACACAGGGAACTCTACTCAACACTCTAATAACCTATATGGCAAAAGAATCGGAAAAAGAATATGTGTGTATGTGTGTGTGTGTGTGTAACTGAACCACTTTGCTGTATACCTGAAACTAGCACAACAGTGTAAATCCACTATACTGTAATATAAAATAAAAATTAAATAAAAAGTTAAAGAAGTAGATGAGGGCAAGACAAACTGGAGTCTTATTTGTCATACTAAGAGGTTTTGGACTTTTTCAGGAAGTGATTAATGGAAGCATGACATAGCCAGATTGGGTGTTTTAGACATGACCTTGGTGGCCATGTAGAGGATGGACTGGAGTAGGGAGAGACTGAGGGCAAAGAGAGTGGTCAGGAGCTTGACGGAGTAACCCAAACAAGTGATAAGGAGGGCCTGAACTAAAACAGAAACATTAAAGATGGAAAAATGGTTTGAATTTAAGGGATATTTGACATCAGTTAACAGAACTAGTGACTAAGTAAACTCGGGGGTGAGGGTAGTGGGAATTAAGAGTCAAGATGTCCTTATGGTGGTTCCCTTACTTTCAGAGATGCTTGAGAGCTATGGTACTATGGTATGTAGTTATGAATGTGTAAATGGAGAAATTGATGTATAAGGATTGTATAATCTGTCAAAGTCAAGTCAGGATTAATAACTGTCAGGATATTAGCTCCTTTAATAGGCCAACTTCTTTCCTTAAGCTGCCTTTCTAGGCTTATGAGGGAAACTTCTTTTTCTTAAGGTTATAGACCTAAATCTGAATTTATAGGTTTGAAATGAGAAATGCTTCTGTTATTTGGTCATTTCTGTTATTCTTTTCTTTTAGGAATAAGGCCATTTTTTCACATTTTCTATTTTAGCCACATCTGCATGATGACCACACATACAATTTGATCGAGATGGATTCAGCCAGTGAAGTGGAAAGTGCAATAGTTGGGAGTCAGGGACTGTACAGTCTAATCCTAGTTCTTTCACTGAGTAGGTGCTTCAGTTTAGGAGGTCACTTAACCCATCTGGGCCTCAGTAGTCTCATCTCTAATGTAATAAGCAAACCTTAATATTTGGTTTATTTTTGTCTCTATGATTCATTCTGTGATCTGTGTGATGTAATGCTAAATAACTTGCTAGAAAAATAGTCACCCACCAAATCATCCATCCAAGAAAACAGCCCTGTTGTTTTACTGAAATGACCCAAACATCCAGTGATTTGGTTGATGGCAATTCAGAGTTGAGGTATTACATTACTGTGATATAGAAACCCTTTCCCAGTTTTCAATTCTATTTTAAAAATTATTTATTTATTTATTTGGCTGCATCAGGTCTTAGTTTCAGCACTCTGGACCTTTCATTGTGGCATGTAGGCTTCTTTAGCTGAGGTGCGTGGGCTCAATAGTTGTGGCACATGGTCTTAGTTGCCCTGGGGCATGTGAGATCTTAGTTCTCCTTTGGCATGTGAGATCTTAGTTCTCTGTCAGGGATTGAACCCACATTCCCTACATTGGAAGGTGGATTCTTAAGTAGACCACCAGGGAAGTCCCCCAGTTTTCAATTTTTAATCCCAATTTCTATCTCCAGATTCAACCTGCTACCTTTTTGTTATTGACTAGTGATTAGAAAGCATCACTATGAACAAAGCTAGTGGAGGTGATGGAATTCCAGTTGAGCTGTTTCAAATCCTGAAAGATGATGCTGTGAAAGTGCTGCACTCAATATGCCAGCAAGTTTGGAAAACTCAGCAGTGGCCACAGGACTGGAAAAGGTCAGTTTTCATTCCAATCCCAAAGAAAGGCAATGCAAAAGAATGCTCAAACTACCACACAATTTCACTCATCTCACATGCTAGTAATGCTCAAAATTCTCCAAGCCAGGCTTCAGCAATACGTGAACTGTGAACTTCCTGATGTTCAAGCTGGTTTTAGAAAAGGCAGAGGAACCAGAGATCAAATTGCCAACATCCGCTGGATCATGGAAAAAGCAAGAGAGTTCCAGAAAAACATCTATTTCTGCTTTATTTTATGCCAAAGCCTTTGACTGTGTGAATCACAATAAACTGTGGACAATTCTGAAAGAGATGGGAATACCAGACCACCTAATCTGCCTCTTGAGAAATCTATATGCAGGTCAGGAAGCAACAGTTAGAACTGGACATGGAACAACAGACTGGTTCCAAATAGGA
>SJYQ01000736.1:242706-264352 GCA_006410935.1 Redunca redunca
TCTATCAGATCTAGTCCCTTAAATCTATTTCTCACTTCCTCTGTATAATCATTATGTATTCAATTTAGGTCATACTTGAATGGTCTAGTGGTTTTCCCTACTTTCTTCAATTTAAGTCTAAATTTGGCAATAAGGAGTTCATGATCTGAGCCACAGTGAGCTCCCAGTCTTGTTTTTGCTGACTGTATACAGCTTATCCATCTTTGGCTGCAAAGAATATAATCAATCTGATTTTGGTGTTGACCATCTGGTGGTGTCCATGTATAGAATCTTCTCTTGTGTTGTTGGAAGAAGGTGTTTGCTATGACCAGTGTGTCCTCTTGGTAAAACGGGGCAGCGGCCGAGACGAGCTATGCCAGGCCAGTGTACATTAGGTGATGTATAAACTGTTGTTGGTGATGGAGGAATACCCATAAAGGAAGGGGTGTTTATTTCACCATCAGGGCTTCTCTCATTGCTTACACACATGCTTTTGTAAAAGTAAATAAGGTTGCTCCCAAAGAGAGCAATCCAATACAGTTGTCTTTTTTTTTCCCCCCGGCTGGAGGTAAGTATTGATATTTGTTTGTGTTGTGGGGTGTGGCATGAGGGGAGAATGTAAGGAAATCTGGAAGTTCCTTTAATGAAATCTCACGGACTTATTTTCCAGGATTAGTGGGGTGGGCCAGCTGGGTCTTAGTGTCCTCAATTTTCTTTCTCTTAGGAGATTTCTTACTCTCTTAGGATCTCTCTTGCTCATACATTGACCTGCATCTTGGGTTCTCAAAAGTGATTGAGGAGCCTGGATTGTTCAGCACTCTCATTTACTACCCATTAGGCTTTGGGTAGTCTCCTTTTCCTCAGATGAGCAATCTGTAAAATTAAGGGGTTGACATAGATTAAAGATTTCTAAGTTTCCTCCAAGCATTCTGGGTCTCTAACCTTCTGGTTCTAAATTCCTGAGTCTTCTGATAATGTCCCATGGAGGGCATCATTGAGTCCCCAGAGACCGGTCCAACAGGTATTCTATATCATTCACTCAAACAGTAAGGCCTTTTGAACTTGTTTTCTCTGTGTGCTAAGTCACTTTGGTCATGTCTGACTCTGTGCGACCCTATGGACTGTAGCCTGCCAGGCTCCTCTGACCATGGGATTTCTCTAGGCAAGAATACTAGGGTGGGTTGCCATGCCCTCCTCCAGGGGATCTTCCTGAACCAGGGATCGAACCCATGTTTCTTATGTCTCCTGCATTGGCAAGTGACTCCTTTACCACTGGTGCCACCTGGGAAGCCCTGTAAGATATAATTTGTTGTTGTTTAGTCAGTTAGTCATGTCTGACTCTTTGTGACCCCATGGACTGCAGCACGCCAGCCTTTTCTGTCCTTCACCATCTCCAGCATCCAGCATAAGACTAGGGTGGGTGTTCAGTGAGTCTCTTCTAAAACACCCTCTCTGATTTGGCAAGCTGGCATTCCACAGTACCCACAGCTCCCTGCCCTGTCTTGCAACTGTGGAAGTACTGATCACGCGGTATTCTAGGAGCCAACTGACTTGCATCACTGCTTCACTGCCTTGAGGCTAGGACTGTGTATTCCTTTGCTATAGCAGTGACTGGCACAGAGGGGCTACAAAATAAATGTTTACTTATTGTATCAAAGACTTTATTGTTACAAAGACTCAAATGATATGTAGAGACTCCTCCCTTGGGCCTTCCCTGGCAGTCCCGTGGTTTAGGATTCACACTTCCAATGCCAAGGGTGGAGGTTTTGATCCTTGGTCAGGGAACTAAGATCCCACATGCTGCATGGCACAAATAAAGAAAGGAAGAAAGGAAGAAAGAAAAGAAAATGTATGTTCTATTGAGTTATTGCAGATAGAACATAGTCTTAAAAAAGAGAAACCCCTCCCTTCTACTTTGTGGGGCTCCTAGAAAAGTAGCTTTTTCAGAATTTTGTGTAATATTTTGTCCTTATCACTCATTTAATCCCCATTATTTGAAAGCCCATTCTGTGTCTATACTGCACTCAGAGCATCCCTATGCAGAGATGAATCAGACAGATCCTGCCTTGTCAAGAAAGCTTTTATAGGTAAGGAACCACCAGAATTAAAACCATGTCCCTAGAAACTGAGCAAAATCTTAATGGAAATATGGGAATTTTAATCCTAAATCAGACAGTCTAGAACTGTATGCACAAGATTTCCCATGTCTTCATTCTTTCCTCCCTGCCTCCCACTCCTGGCTGTTTTTTCTGCATCTGCCCATATCCTGTGTGTTTTCAACCTTTGGACTGGAAGCTGCAGTGTAGCAGCCTCTAGGTACTTTAGCAGCCTGCAGCCCTTCTGCTGAGAACTGCAGTGTCAGCACTCTTTGAGCACTGTTCATTTCAGACATCATCAAACTAAATTTTTGTCTAACAGTTGTCATGGAGACTTACTAGTAATATCTTCCTTTTTCATCTTATAACTTGATTAGGCACTAGAGATGATTAGTAAGTTTTTTTTCTTACAACAACAATGTTTACTTCAGCCCTGGGATCTTTTGGGAAATTGCTTTCAATGGTCATTACATAGCATTTGCTTTGGTAGATATGTCGTTTATGCTTTGCTGTTGTTGTTTCCATCTTGCGAGACTGTGAAGTGAAATGAAAATTGCTCAGTTGTGTCTGACTCTTTGTGACTCCATGAACTATACAGTCTATGAAATTCTCCAGGCCAGAATACTGGAGTGGGTAGCCTTTCCATTCTCTAGGGGATCTTCCCAACACAGGGATTGAACCCAGGTCTCCCACATTGCAGGTGGATTCTTTACCAGATGAGCCACAAGGGATGCCTAAGGATACTGGAGTGGGTAGCCTATCCCTTCTTCAGCAGCTCTTCCCAACCCAGGAATCAAACCATGGTCTCCTGCATTGTAGGTGGATTCTTTACCAGCTGAGCTATGAGGGAAGACTAGCTGACAATTATCCTAACAGATAATATTGCCAGTTCTACTTCTTGTTCCAAAGAATTGAACTATCCCCACTTAGACATGGTAAATGGTGGATTATTGTTGTCTTTGAAAAGGTTTGCCAAATATTTTAGGTATAGTATTATATTAGTTGGAATGAATGTTAGCTGCTGTAATAGATAAACCCTGAAATCCCAGTGACTTAAAAACATAAATTTTCATTCTTACTCATCGTATCACTTTTCTGAGTAATGAATCCAGGGACCCAGATTCCTTTCATAAGATGAAACTGCCATCTTCAGTGTGGCATTCCCAAGGGTACCCTAGGGCTTATCTTCATTCCAGAGAGCTGTAAAGAGAAAACAACATGGAGGACATGAGGTTTCTTATCCGTGAGGTTTTTCATGGATAAGAGGTTTCTTAATGGGTCAGGAATGGATATATTATATATCACTTTGATTCACATTCCATTGGGCAAAAGTCAATCATAAGAATACAACTACCTATAGAAGATATGGGCTTCCTTTGTGGCTCAGCTGGTAAAGAATCCTCCTGCAATGAGGGAGACCAGGGTTTAGTCCCTGGGTTGGGAAGATCAAAGGCTACCCACTCCAGAATTTTGGCCGGGAGAATTCCATGGACTGTATAAGTCCTTATGATAAACATAGTCTAGATGTATGCCCAGGAATAAAAGGAAATGTATTTTCATGAGCGCATAATATTTACAACACGTACCTCCAGGGAGGCCACTGGAAAGCTAAACCATTCCTTCCATACCTGACTTCCTCACTGGTGGAACAGAGCCACTGAGGAGCAGATATGCTGTTTCTCACTTCTGTCATCTTCTGAGATATGCCCTTAGCTCTCAGGTGGAAGGAGCTAGACCCCAACTTGACTGATTATAAAAGTCAAGAATCGTTCACTGCATGCCATCTTAGGGAATGATAAATCTCTAAAGGAAATTATGCCACCTCCAGTTTTCCCTTTACCTTTTCATCACTGGTTTGCCTAGAGGTGAGGAAACTGGGATCTCTCTCAGGTTCTTGCTGAAAGGAGTCACCTAGTTGTGTTCTGAAGTATTAGCAACCACATCCAGGACCTGTAAGTGACATTGTCAGAAATATTTACCAAGCCATGAACATGTGCCAAGGACTTGCCAGTAGCCAGGGATATAGAGATAAATAAGATGGTCAAAAACAGCAATGAGACATCCTTTTTCTTTGATAATATTGGCAAAATGTAAAAGGTTGACCACAGCAAGTGTTGGTAAGGATGTAGGGAAGTGACAACTCTTGAACAGAACTTTTGGGCATAAACATTGGTCCAGCTAAAAATTCCCACACCCTACAATCCAGCAGTTCTACTAGGTCTCTCTCTCTCTTTTTAGAATTTTTTTGTGTAGACTGTTTTTAAAGTCTTTATTGAATTTGTTACAGTGTTGTTTCTGGCTTTTTATTTATTTATTTGGCCATGAGTCATGTGGGATCTTAGCTTCCTGGCCAGGAATCAAACCTGCACCCCCTGCACTGGAAGGCAAAGTCTTAACTACTAGACAACAGGGAAATCCCTAGGTCTTTCTGTCTGTTTTTTTTTTTTTTTTTAATGTTTATTCATTTTGGCTGTGTTGGGTCTTACTTGTGGCTCACAGGGTCTTTGTTGTGGCATTCATATGGGATCTAGTCCCAGATGAGGGATCGAATCCAGGTCCCTTGCACTGCGAGCATGGAGTCTTACCCACTGGACCACCAAGGAAATCTCCTAGGTCTCTTTTTAAAGTAACAAACATACACACCAAGGGATATGTAATAAAGCATATTTGTTGTGACTTTTTCTACTAGTAAAATCTTGGGAACAATCTAAATATTCATCAACAGGGGAATGGTTAAATAAAATGAGGTACACCTATATAGTAGGTTATTATACATAAATTAAAAGGAATTAACCAGATATATGCATCAACATGAATATATTTCAAAACCATTTTGGAATGAAAGAAGGAAATGATAGAATGATGCATACAGTCACATGACATTTGAAATATGGTGTGTAAACCAATACTATGTATTTTATATGGATACAGATACATCTGTAAATGTATAAAAAGACTGGGGGAATGCATATCAAACTCACGTTAATATTTGGTTACCTTTGGAAAGACAGGGAGTGAACAGCACCGGGAGTGGAGGTCAAGAGAACATTCGGCTTGACCTATAATATTTTTTTCTGAAAAGTAGACTATGTTTTCATAAATTATTATATTGCTAAAAATTTTCTTTGGGGTTTTCTGTAACATGTTATGGAAAAACCTGAATGATCATTTTGGCCAACCCGATATTTTTAAAGGAAATAAATAGAAAAATATTAGAAGCAAAAGAGCCCAAATATCAATAATGGTTACTTGTGGATGTTATAAAAGATAGATGATCATTGTATTATTTTTTGTCCTTTTTTGATGTTTTAAAATGATCACCAACAACTAGAGAAACAACCACAAAATTCCACTGTCCATCACTTCAAAGAAGTTGCTCTCCAGTGGGGAAGGCAGACAGGTAAACAAACATATAAACATGTAGAGCTCAGGGTACTAAGAGAACAAAGAGGAGAGACTCCTAACTGAGACCTAGGAGTTCAATAAAAGATTCCCCAAGAAGCCAATGGTTTAGGCCTTGAAGAATCAGGCATCAGCTTTCCAAGTCAAGGAGCTGTGTTCTGTGGCTTTCCAGGCCAAGGAAAGAGTATAAGCAATGGAATGGAGATACAAAGCAGCATAATATATGCATGCATGCAAGCCTGCTGAGTTACTTCAGTCGTGTCCAGCTCTTTGCGACCCCATGGACTGTAGCCCAACGGGCTCCTCTGTCCATGGTATTCTCCAGGCAAGAATACTGGAATGGTTTGCTGTGCCTTCCTCCAGGGAATCTTCCCAACCCAAGGATCGAAACTGTGTCTCTTAAGTCTCCTGAATTGGCAGGTGGGTTCTTTACCACTAGTGCCACCTGGGAAGCCTGAATAGTGTATGAGGAACTCCAGTTGGTTTTGTTTGTCTTGAGTATACATTGTCAGGTGGGGCAGGGGGAGTGGTTGGAGATGAGGAAATACAGAGACACAAGGATTGGAAGGGCTTCCATAACAAGCTTGGACTTTTTCATATTATAATTACTAACATTTACTGAATGGTTTGCCATGTGCTAGGCATTGTGTGAAGCTTTGTACATATATACCTTTTGATTTCCTTCATAGCCTGTAAGAGGTAGGTACCTCTATTTTAGAGAAAGAAAACAGAGGCTTACTGAAAGGATCTGGTCTGGGCAGTGAAATACTTTTTTGATTGATTACTTGTGATCTAGTTGTGGGGTTGAGTTTGCAAAAAAGCTAGTGATTCCCAAATGTTGTTGAGCTTCAAAATCACCCCAGGGAGCTTAATAACACAGAGGTTCCTGGGCTCCAACCTATAGATTCTGATTCTACAGATTGTCTGGGATTACACTTTGAACAATCCCCACACAATTGGCTTTCTTCCTTGAGAATGTTGGACCACTCATGTCCATTTTAAGCATAGCTACCTGGGGCAAAGCTCTAGTCAGGTAGCTCTAACTGTTCAGCCCTGGGCACTTGGTGTTTGTTTAGTATAAAAACACTTCTGAGAGGTCAGCATGTGGTCACTAAGCTCAGCCTGACCATAAGTAAGAGGGATAAATTGTAGGTAAGTCATCAATTTTGAATTTTATAAGCAAATATATCAGGCATACAAATGATTACTTGGAGACCAAGGGGATCTGTGGGGAAGAGATTTTACAAATGGAATGCAGAGGACACAGTCTAATATTATTATTCCTACAACACAAAAAGCAGACTTAAGCACTACAGCCTTGATTCAGAGAGATCCCACATTCATATTACCACCCTGGTATAAACTCTCCTCTTTACCCACTTCTATTCTCTGGGCATTGAGAGTTTCTTTTGGGTCTTCTGAGAGAGTGTTTATTTCTGTCACCTCTGTGACCGAGAACAATAAGTGAGGGCAGAGAATTCATATTCAAAGCTTTCCATTTCCTTATCCCCTAGACTTAGATGGATGGTTAGGAGATTAATGGAACCTTTGGAAATTGGAAATTAAAGTCCTGTTGAATCACAGCAGCCTGTGATTCTCATAATGTTCTGGTATCCTTCCCTCTTTATTTTGAAGTGATAGCAATTTAAGAAGTTGGTGGAGAATGGTCTGTTTTACAGTAGTATCATTCAACCCCTTTGCCCTTTTAGGGTCACATTCAAGATTATGTTAATATAGTACAGTTTTGAGGAAAGGAAAAGGTTGGCTCAAATACTTTGATCTAGAATGTGGGTTAAGGTAAAATATTGTGTAACACCCATGAGTTGTTTTTTTTTTTTTTTTAATGTGTTCTTTCACTTTTGTCCCCAGCATTGAAAATTCTGACTAAACAGTGTTTTTTCCCCATGAGCCTTTTAACAGTTCTTTTGTCAAAATAATATCTTCCTCCTGCTACCGAGATTACACCGCTTCACACTTTCCAGTTTTTTTGTAAGTTCTGTGTCCCTTTCAGACCAAAATGTGTTCATAAGCTCTGTTTGTGTAGCATCCATATGACTTGAGGTAAAACATCCAACTTCATGTGTTTCTCTGTTTATCCTCTCCTTTAGAGTCAACTTCTTTACTTTCCTTGTTTCTTTTAAAGATTTTCTTGGTTGTAGAAATATTAGTATGGGCATTAAAATGGAGTCATTATAAGCTTCTTGTTATAAAATAAATAAATCCTGGGCATGTTACATACAGCATGGTGACCAGAGTTAACAGTACTCTATTGTGTTCTGGAAGTTGCTAAGAGAGTAGATATTAAGAGTCTTCATCACAGGAAAACAATTTTTTTGCAACTATGTATGGTGATGGATGATATTAACTAAATTTAAGGTGGTCATCACTTTGCAGTATGTAAAATATTAAATCATTATGTTGTACACCTAAAACTAATATAATGATCTATGACAACTGCACCTTAATAAAAATTATGGAGTCATGAAGCTGATAGAACCTAAAAGATATCCTCTGACACAGTTCCTACATTCAGGCAGGTAAACATTTAATCTACTCAAATAAGTAGTTATTTCATCTCTTCAAGATTGTTTTGATAGTTTAGACACATTTTGTCTCCATAGTCAAGATGTTCTCCCTCATGTCTAACCACAAATTTTCTTATAAAAAGAGGATTAGGAGGCCTTTGCTCTCATCCTCCTAGACAGTGATGTATCTGTGAGTCTTGTATGCCTTGACATTAAACTTTGAAATTGTTCTGAGCTTCCCATGCACTATGAGCTGTAGACACCTCAGCAATCTTTCAGGTTTCTATTCTTTTGGATCCTGACCTTCATCTTTTACTTCTATTTCCAGTCCTGTTCCTGCCCCTTGAACCCTGGAGGCATGTTTCAGATGTGCATGAATCCACATACCAAAGCCTAGGTACACTTGTTACAGCTTCAGGTCTTGTGTAATAAGGATAAGAAAATGAATAGCATTATCACAATATTTATTGAGCACTTATTATGGGCTTCCCTGGTGGCTCAACTGGTAAAGAATCTGCCTGCGATATGGGAGACTTGGGTTTGATCCCTGGGATGGAAAGATCCCCTGGAGAAGAAAAAGGCTACCCACTCCAGTGTTCTGGCCTGGAGAATTCCACAGACTGTATAGTTCATGGAGTTGCAAAAAGTTGGACATGACTGAGCGACTTTCACTTCACTATAATGTACTAGGCACTGTTCCAGGACCATTATGTTTATTTATTTACTTCTAATTTTTTAATTGATGTTTTAATTTAGTTGATGTACAATGTTATATTAGTTTTCAGGTGTACAACATAGTGATTTGACATTTATATACATTACAAAGTGATCAACACAATAACTCTAGTAACCATCTGTCGCCATACAAAGTTATTGCAATAGTACTGACTATATTTCCTATGCCGTATATTACATCCTTATAACTTAGTTATTTAATAACTGGAATTTTGGATCTCTTGATCCCCTGCATCTATTTCACTCGACATCCTCCTACCTCCTCCACTCTTGTGACTACCAGTTTACTCTCTGTATCTATAAGACTGTTCTTGTTTTCTGTTTGTTGTGTTTTTTAGATTCCACATTTAAATGAAATCATTTGGTATTTGTATTTCTCTGTCAGGCTTATTTCTTTCTTTAAATTAATTTATTTATTTTAATTGGAGGCTAATTACTTTACAATATTGTGGTGGTTTTGCCATACATTCACATGAATCAGCCATGGGTGTACATGTGTTTCCCATCCTGACTCTCCCTACCATCTCCCTCCCCATCCCATCCCTCAGGGTCATCCCAGTGCACCAGCCCTGAGCACCCTGTCTCATGCATCGAATCTGGACTGGCAATCTATTTCACATATGATAATATACATGTTTCAATGCTATTCTCTCAGATCATCCCATCCTTGCCTTTTCCCACAGAGTTCAACAGTCTGTTCTTTACATCTGTGTCTCTTTTGCTACCTTGCATATAGGGTCATCATTACCATATTTCTAAATTCTACATATATGTGTTAATATACTGTATTGGTATTTTTCTTTCTGACTTACTTTGCTGTGTATAATAGGCTTCAGTTTCATCCACCTCATTAAAACTGATTCAAATGTATTCTTTTTAATAGCTGAGTAATATTCCATTGTGTATATGTACCACAGCTTTCTTATCCATTCATCTGCCAATGGACATCTAGGTTGCTTCCTTGTCCTGGCTCTTGTAAACAGTGCTGTGATGAACACTGGGGTACACGTGTCTCTTTCAATTCTGGTTTCCTCAGTATGTATGCCCAGCAGTGGGATTGCTGGGTAATATGGCAGTTCTATTTCCAGTTTTTTAAGGAATCTACACACTGCTTCATAGTGGCTGTTCAGTTCAGTTGCTTAGTCATGTCTGATACTTTGCGATCCCATGGACTGCAGCACACCAGGCCTCCCTGTCCATCACCAACTCCCAGAGTTTACTTAAACTCATGTCCATTGAGTCAGTGATGCCATCCAACCATCTCATCCTCTGTCGTCCCCTTCTCCCACCTTCAATCTTTCCCAGCATCACAGTCTTTTCAAATGAGTCAGTTCTTCACAACAGGT
Organism: Redunca redunca; assembly: GCA_006410935.1. Lineage (NCBI taxonomy): Eukaryota > Metazoa > Chordata > Mammalia > Artiodactyla > Bovidae > Redunca > Redunca redunca. Next base: position 252,790 of record SJYQ01000736.1, read on the forward strand.
GGCCAAAGTATTGGAGTTTCAGCTTCAGCATCAGTCCTTCCAATGAATATTTAGGACTGATTTCCTTTAGGATGGACTGGTTGGATCTCCTTGCAGTCCAAGGGACTCTCAAGAGTCTTCTCCAACACCACAGTTCAATAGCATCAGTTCTTTGGCACTCAGCTCTTTTTATAGTTCAGCTCTCACATCCGCACATGACCACTGGAAAAACCATAGCCTTGACTAGATGGACCTTTGTTGGCAAAGTAATATCTATGGTTTTTAATATGCTGTCTAGCTTGGTCATAACTTTTCTTCCAAGGAGTAAGTGTCTTTTAATTTATAGTGGCTGTACTAGTTTGCATTCCCACCAACAGTACAAGAGGGTTTCTTTTTCTCTGCACCCTCTCTAGCATTTATTGTTTGTAGACTTTTTGATAGCAGCCATTCTGACTGGCATGAGATGGTACCTCATTGTCATTTTGATTTGCATTTCTCTGATAATGAGTGATGCTGAGCATCTTTTCATATGTTTGTTAGCCATCTGTATGTCTTCTTTGGAGAAATGTCTGTTTAGTTCTTTGGCCCACTTTTTGATTGGGTCGTTTATTTTTTTTTGGAATCGAGCTGCAGGAGCTGCTTGTATAGTTTTGAGACTAATTCTTTGTCAGTTGCTTCATTTGCTATTATTTTCTCCCATTCTGAAGGCTGTCTTTTCACCTTGCTTATAGTTTCCTTCATTGTGCAAAAGCTTTAAAGTTTAATTAGGTCCCGTTTGTTTATTTTTGCTTTTATTTCCATTACTCTGGGAGATGGGTCATAGAGGATCCTGAAGTGATTTATGTCAGAGAGTGTTTTGGCTATGGTTTCCTCCAGGAGGGGCTTCCTTGGTGGCTCAGAGGGTAAAGCACCTGCATGGAATGCAGGGGACCCGGGTTCGATCCCTGGGTCGGGAAGTTCCCCTGGAGAAGGAAATGGCAACCCACTCCAGTATCCTTGCCTGGAGAATCCCATGGATGGAAGAGCCTGGTGGGCTACAGTCCATGGGGTCGCAAAGAGTCGGACATGACTGAGCGAGCTCACTTCACTTCACTTCACTTCAGGAGTTTTATAGTTTCTGGTCTTACATTTAGATCTTTAATCCATTTTGAGTTTATTTTTGTGTATGGTGTTAGAAAGTGTTCTAGTTTCATTCTTTTACAAGTGGCTGACCAATTTTCCCAGCACCACTTGTTAAAGAGATTGTCTTTAATCCATTGTATATTCTTGCCTCCTTTGTCAAAGATAAGGTGTCCATCGGTGCGTGGATTTATCTCTGGGCTTCCTATTTTCTTTCATTGATCTATATTTCTGTCTTTGTGGTGGAACCATACTCTCTTGATGACTATAGCTTTGTAATACAGTCTGAAGTCAGGCAGGTTGATTCCTCCAGTTCCATTCTTCTTTCTCAAGATTGCTTTGGCTATTCGAAGTTTTTTGCATTTCCATACAAATTGTGAAATTATTTGTTCTAGTTCCCTGAAAAATACCGTTGGTAGCTTGATAGGGATTGCATTGAATCTATAGATTGCTTTGGGTAGTATATTCATTTTCACTCTATTGATTCTTCTGACCCATGAATATGGTATATTTCTCCGTCTATTTGTGCCATCTTTGATTTCTTTCATCAGTGTTTTCTATATATAGGTCTTTTGTTTCTTTAGGTAGATTTATTCCTAAGTATTTTATTATTTTCTTTGCAATGGTGAATGGAATTGCTTCTTTAATTTCTCTTCCTGTTTTCTCATTGTTGGTGTATAGGAATGCAAGGGATTTCTGTGTATTAATTTTATATCCTTCAACTCTACTGTATTCATTGATTAGCTCTAGTAACTTTCTGGTGGAGTCTTCAGGGTTTTCTATGTAGTGGATCATGTCATCTGCAAACAGTGAAAGTTTTACTTCTTCTTTTCCAATCTGGATTCTTTTTATTTCTTTTTCTTCTCTGATTGCTGTGCCTAAAACTTCCAGAACTATGTTGAATAGTAGCGGTGAGAGTGGGCACCCTTGTCTTGTTCCTGACTTTAGGGGAAATGCTTTCAATTTTTCACCATTGAGGATAATGTTTGTTGTGGGTTTATCATATATGGCTTTTATTATGTTGAGGTATGTTCCTTCTATGCCTGCTTTCTGGAGGTTTTTTTTATTTTTTTATCATAAATGGATGTTGAATTTTGTCAAAGGCTTTCTCTGCATCTACTGACATAATCATATGGCTTTTATCTTTCAATTTGTTAATGTGGCGTATCACATTGATTGATTTGTGAATATTGAAGAACCCTTGCATCCCTGGAATAAAGCCCACTTGGTCATCATGTATGATCCTTTAAATATGCTGTTGGATTCTGTTTGCTAGAATTTTGTTAAGGATTTTTGCATCTATGTTCATCAGTGATATTGGCCTATAGTTTTCTTTTTCTGTGGCATCTTTGTCAGGTTTTGGTATTAGGGTGATGGTGGCCTCATAGAATGAGTTTGAAAGTTTACCTTCCTCTGCACTTTTCTGGAAGAGTTTGAGTAGGATAGGTGTTATCTCTTCTCTAACTTTTTGGTAGAATTCACCTGTGAATCCATCTGGTCCTGGGCTTTTCTTTGTTGGAAGATTTTTGATTACAGTTTCCATTTCTGTGCTTGAGATGGGTCTATTTCTTCCTGGTTCAGTTTTGGAAGGTTATACTTTTCTAAGAATTTGTCCATTTCTTTCAAGTTTTCCATTTTATTGGCATATAGTTGCTGATAGTCATCTCTTATGATCCTTTGTATTCCTGTGTTAACTGTCGTGACTTCTCCATTTTCATTTCTAATTTTGTTGATTTGATTTTTCTTCCTTTTTTTTTTCTTGATGAGTCTGGCTAATGGTTTATCTATTTTATTTATCTTCTCACTAACCAGCTTTTAGTTTTGTTGATTTTTGCTCTAGTCTCCTTTTTTTTTTTCATTTATTTCTGCCCTAATTTTTAAGATTTCTTTCCTTCTACTGACCCTGGTGTTCTTCATTTCTTCTTTTTCTAGCTGCTTTAAGTATAAAGTTAGGTTATTTATTTGATTTTTCTCTTGTTTCTTGAGGTAAGCTTGTATTGCTATGAACTTTCTCCTTAGCACCAATCCCACAGGTTTGGGGTTGTTGTGTTTTTATTTTCATTTCTTTCTATGCATATTTTGATTTCTTTTTTTATTCTTCTCCAATTTGTTGCTTATTCAAAAGCATGTTGTTTAGCCTCCATATGTTTTTAATAGTTTTTTTCCCCATAGTTGACATCTAATTTTATTGCATTGTGATCAGAAAAGATGCTTGAAATGATTTCAATATTTTTGAATTTACCAAAGCTAGATTTATTGCCAGGATGTGATCTATCCTGGAAAATGTCCCATGTGCACTTGAGAAAAAGGTGAAATTCACTGTTTTGGGGTGAAATGTCCTATAGATATCAATTAGGTCTAACTGGTCCATTGTATCATTTAAAGTTTGTGTTCCCTTGTTAATTTTCTGTTTGGTTATCTATCCATAGGTGTAAGTGGGGTGTTAAAGTCTCCCTCTATTACTGTGTTACTGTTAATTTCATCTTTCATACTTGTTAGCATTTGTCTTACATATTGTGGTGCTCCTATGTTGGGTGCATATATATTTATAATTGTTATATCTTCTTCTTGGATTGATCCTTTGATCATTATGTAGTGTCCTTCTTTGTCTCTTTTCACAGCCTTTGTGTGATATGATGCTGTGCCCTAAAGTGTATTTTTTTTACTAATAGACAATTTATTATGGCACATCAGCACGATTTCTGTTTAGATAATACACCACTACATTCTGTTAATCATTAGGTGTGACTGGATTTCTTTTACGGTTATTAAAAACTCTCAAATTTCTAAATCTGCAGAATAAAACTTTTTAAAATAAAAAAAGTCTATTTTATCTGATATGAATATTGCTACTCCTGGTTTCTTTTGGTCTTCATTTGCATGAAATATCTTTTTCCAGCCCTTCACCTTCAGTCAGTATGTGTCCCTTGGTTTGAAGTGGGTCTCTTGTAGACAGCATATATAGGGGTCTTGTTTTTGTATCCTTCAGCCAGTCCTTGTGTTTTGGTTGGGGCATTCAACCCATTTACATTTAAGGTAATTATTGATAAGTATGATCCCATTGCCATTTACTTTGTTGTTTCGGGTTCGAGGTTATACACCTTTTCTGTGTTTCCTGTCTAAAGAAGATCCTTTAGCATTTGTTGAAGAGTTGGTTTGGTGGTGCTGAATTCTGTCAGCTTTTGCTTGTCTGTAAAGCTTTTGATTTCTCCTTCATATCTGAATGAGATCCTTGCTGTGTATAGTAATCTGGGTTGTAGGTTTTTCTCTTTCATCACTTTAAGTATGTCCTGCCATTCCTTCTGGCCTGAAGAGTTTCTATTGAAAAATCAGCTGTTATCCTTATGGGGATCCCCTTGTGTGTTATTTGTTGCTTTTCCCTTGCTGCTTTTAATATTTGCTCTTTGTGTTTGATCTTCGTTAATTTGATTAATATGTGTCTTGGGGTGTTTCACCTTGGGTTCATCCTGTCTGGGACTCTCTGGGTTTCTTGGACGGGGGTGGCTATTTCCTTCCCCATTTTAGAGAAGTTTTAAACTATTATCTCCTCAAGTGTTTTCTCATGGCCTTCTTTTTGTCTTTGTCTTCTGGGACTCCTATGATTTGAATGTTGGGACATTTGACATTGTCCCAGAGGTCTCTGAGGTGTCCTCATTTCTTTTCTTTTTTCTTTTTTCCTCTCTGCTTCATTTATTTCCACCATTCTATCTTCCACCTCACTTATCCTCTCTTCTGCTTCAGTTATTTTAATGTTGGTTCCCTCCAGAGTGCTTTTGTTCTCAGTTATTGCATTATTCATTATTGATTGACTCTTTTTTATTTCTTCTAGGTCCTTGTTAAACCTTTCTTGCATCGTCTCAATCCTTGTCTCTAGTCTATTTATCTGAAACTCCATTTTGTTTCAAGATTTTGGATCATATTTTACTATCATTATTCTGAATTCTTTTTCAGGTAGACTCCTTATCTCCTCCTTTGTTTGGTTTGGTGGGCATTTATCATGTTCCTTTACCTGCTGAATATTTCTCTGCCTTTTCATTTTGTTTACATTGCTGTGTTTGGGGTATCCTTTCTGCATGCTGGAAGTTTGTGGTTCCTCTTTATTGTGGAGCTTGCTCCCTGTGGGTGGGGTTGGACGGGTGGCTTGACAAGGTTTCCTGGTTAGGGAAGCTTGTGTCTGTTTTCTGATGGGTGGAGCTGGTATCTCTTCTTTCTGGACTGCAATGAAGTGCCCAGTAGTGACTTTTGGGGTGTCTATGGGTTTGGCATGGCTTTGAATAGCCTGTATTTTAATGCTCAGGGCTGCATTCCTGTGCTCCTGGAGAATTAGAATGGTATATATTGCTCTGGAACTTGTTGGCTCTTGGATGGAGCTTGGTTTCAGTGTAGGTTTGGAGGCTTTTGGATGAGCTCTTGTCTTAATGTTCCCTGGAATCAGGAGTTCTCTGGTGTTCTCAAATTTTGGATTTAAGCCTCCTCCCATTGGCTTTAAGTGTTATTCTTACAGTAGCCTCAAGACTTCTCCATCCATAATTTCCTTTAGAGATTTATCATTCCGTAAGGTGGCATGCAGTGAATGATTCTTGACTTTTATAATCAGTCAGGTTGGGGTCTAGCTCCTTCCACCTGAGAGCTAAGGGCACATCTCAGAAGATGACAGAAGTGAGAAACAGCATATCTGCTCCTCAGTGGCTCTGTTCCACCAGTGAGGAAGTCAGGTATGGAAGGAATGGTTTAGCTTTCCAGTGGCCTCCCTGGAGGTACGTATTGTAAATATTATGCGCTCATGAAAATACATTTCCTTTTATTCCTGGGCATACATCTAGACTATGTCCATCCTAAAGGAGATCAGTCCTAAATATTCATTGGAAGGACTGATGCTGAAGCTGAAACTCCAATACTGTGGCCACCTGATATGAAGAACTGACTCATTTGAAAAGACCCTGATGCTGTGAATGATTGAAGGTGGGAGAGAAGAGGATGACAGAGGATGAGATGGATGGCATCATTGTCTCAATGGACATGAGTTTGAGTAAACTCTGGGAGTTGGTGATGGACAGGGAGGCCTGGTGTGCTGTAGTCCATGGGGTTACAAAGAGTCAGACATGACTGAGTGACTGAACCGAACTGAAAGAACTTAAAAATTAAAAAAATTATAATAGTAAAAATGTAGCTAAGAATTTCTCTGGAGCTGTTGTGTGCAGTGTGGGGTCAGTTCAGTTTCAACTAGCTCCTTGTTCCAACTTGTACTTCTTCTCAGGGTCTATAGGCCCCTTCCAATGCTTAGTCAAGTTTAACTACAGGGTTTTAATCTGTTGCCCCAGTCACTTCCAGAGCTGTTCCCTCTTCTTTTTTTTTTTGGCTTCCTCTGTTTGCAAGTCTCTTCATTGTCTCATTTCTGTCCTGACACAAGGGAGCAAAGGTGGCCATTTATTTAGACGCACTTGTTTAGTTGCGTTGTGGGGAGGGAGGATCACTGCAAAGAAATATCAAATATCACTGATGTGTGTGGGGAGTGCTCACAGGGTATGGACCACACTGGTTTTGCCCCAGCTCATGGCGGTGTGTGCTTTCTGGGTCTACAGTGCTCAGGCTTCAGGTTGCTCTGCAGGGGTACTGTCCAAAGTGGACCCTAAGTTTCATGCACTTCCCAGGTCTAAGGCTGCTCAGGTTCAGGTTCTTGGGTACTTCACAAGTACACAGACTCGGTTTGGCATGCGTTTCGTGCCCTTCTCAAGTCTAAGCAGCTCAGGTGATCACATGCTTGGCGAATGCACCATCCCAGGTGGCCTGTGTGTCTTAATCACCTCCCTGGTCCCCGCCACTTGGTTTCCCAGGTGCGCCACGAGAGTACCATCTCAAGTGTGCCATGTGTTTCCTCTGGGGAGCTGATCTCAGGCTCTGACCCTCCTGGTAGATGTCAACCGTCCAGGATCCCAGGAAGACTTGGTTAGCAACTGGGAGCCTGCTCACAGTTTGGTGGAGTATGCCAGTCTCTGGGGCTGAGATTGCCCCTTGCCTTCTGGCTCTGGCTGTTGCCCAAATCCCTTTCTGCCTCAGGCAGGGTGAGGCAGAAGGGGCCTGTACACAGCTGGCTAGCTCTCCTTTGGTATTCGCTCAATCCTTTGTTCTGTGAGCAGACCAGGTTGTGCATTAGGTTAGAGCCTTTAGTGGGAAAGTCCTCTTTTTTTCTCTCTCTCTGGCTATCCCACAATTTTGGTTGCTATCTCACACTAGCTCCCTCAGATTGTCCTCAGGGCATTCAGGCCCGGTCCTTACACTAAGCATGCAGCCCTGCCTCCCTGTCCAGCCCCCACTCACTGGTGGCAGATGCGAGCATCTGGGCTACTTCGCTGGGAGTTGCAATTAGGCACATATTCTGTGTGTGTGTGTGTGTGTGTGTGTGTGTGTTTCTCCTAATTATGTTGCCCTCTGAGATTCCAAAACTCCCCACAGACCTGCTGGTGGGAGGGTTTCCTGTTGTTTGGAAACTTCTCCTCCTTCACGACTCCCTCCCCAGGATGGGTCTCTGTCCCTAACTCTTTTGTCCCTCTTTTTGTCATTTATATTTTGTCCTACCTCCTTTCAAAGAGAATGGGCTGCCTTTCTGGGTGCCTGGTGTCCTCCCTCAGCATTCAGAAGTTGTTTTGTGGAAGTTGCTCAGCATTCAAATGATCTTTTGATGAATTTGTTGGGGAGAAAGTGGTCTCCCTGTCCTATTCCTCTGCCACCTTGGGACTGCTATCTGGCTTATTTCATTTGGCATAGTATTGTCTAGGTTCATCCATTTTGTTGCAAATGGCAAGACTTCATTTTTTTTTAATTATTCATTTGGCTGCTACAAGTGTTAGTTGCAGCATGCCAGGTCTTTAGTTGCTGCACACGGGATCTTTAGTTGTAGCACACGATCTCTTAGTTGTGACATGTGGTATTTAGTTCCCTTACCAGGGATAGAATCTGGGCCCCCTGCATTGAGTGCAGGAGTCTCAGCCACCGGACCATCAGAGAAATTCCTTCATTCTTTTTTATGACTAATATTCCATTCTGTGTGTATAGCCACACAACATACATACATACATGGGCTTCCCAGGTGGGTCAGTGGTAAAGAATATGCCTGCCAATGCAGGAAACACAGGAGTCGTGGGTTGGATCCCTGGGTTGGGAAGATCCCCTGTAAGAGGAAATGGCAACCCACTCCAGTATTTTTGCCTAGAAAATTCCATGGATAGAGGACCTGGCAGGCTACAGTCTGTGAAGTCACAGAGAATCAGACATAACTGAGCATGCACACACATGCATAAATACATGCCATATCTTTAAAATATTTTTTTATTTTATGTTTGTATGAGTCATAACAAACTGTAAAAAGCTCTTAAAGAGATGGGAATACCAGACCATCTTACCTGTCTCCTGAGAAAACTGTATGTGGATCAAGAAGTGGTTCTAACAGTTGCTTCTTAACCAACAACGGATGGGTTCAAGACTGAGAAAGGAGTATGACAGGGCTGTTTACTGTCATCCTGTTTGTTTAACTGAGCACATCATGAGAAAGGCCAGGCTGGATGAGTTACAAACTGGAATCAAGATAGGCGGGAGAAACTTCAAAAATCTCATATATGTGGGTGATACCACTCTAATGGCAGAAAGCAAAGAGGAACTAAAGAGCCTCTTGATGAGGATGGATGAGGAGAGTGAAAGAGCTGGCTTAAAACTAAATATTAAAAAAAACTAAGATCATGGCATCTGGGGCCATTACTTCATGGCAAATGGAAGGGAGAAAAGGTAGAAGTAGTGACAAATCTGTCACTCTTCTTGGGCTCTAAAATCACTGCGGATGGTGACTGCAGCCATGGAATCAGAAGGTGATTGCTTCTTGGCAGGAAAGCGATGACAAGCCTAGACAGGGTGTTGAAAAGCAGAGACATTATTCTGCAGACAAAGGTGCCTACAGTCAAGGCTATGGTCTTCCCAGTGGTCATGTACAGTTGTGAGAGCTAGACTGTAAAGAAGGCAGAGCACCAAAGAATTGATGCCTTCAAACTGTGGTGCTGGAGGAGACTCCTGAGAGTCCCTTGGACAGCAAGGAGATCAAACCAGTAAATCTTAAGGGAAATCAATCCCGAATACTTGTTGGAAGGACTGATGCTGAAGCTGAAGCTCCAGTAGTTTTGTCATTTGATGCGAACAGCCAACTCATTGAAAAAGTCCCTGATGTTGGGAAAGATTGAGGGCAGAAGGAGAACAGTCCATCAGAGGATAAGATGGCTGGATGGCATCACCAATGTAATGGATGTGAACTTGAGCAAACTTCGAAAGAGTGTGAGGGACAGGGAGGCGTGGCATGCTATAGTCCATGGGGTCACAAAGAGTCAAACATGACTGGATAACCGAGCAACAGCAACATAGTTGATTAACAATGCTGTGTTAGTCATACCATATCTTCTTTACTCATTTATTGATGGACAGGTAGATTATTTCCATATCTTGACTATTGTAAATAATGCTGCAATGAACATAGGGGTTGTATATGTTCTTTCAAATTAATTTTTCAAATTCTTTGGAGAAATACCCAGAAGTGGAATAGCTGAATCATGGTAGTTGTATTCTTGATCTTTTGAGGAATCTCCATATCGTTTTTTTATAGTGGCTACACAAATGTACATTCCCACCAACAGTGCATGAGGGTTCCCTTTTCTCTACATCTTTGCCTACTCTTGTTGTTTCTTTTGGATGATAGACATTCTCACAGATGTGAGGTGATATCTTACTGTGGTTTTGATTTGCAGTTCTCTGATGATCAGTGATATTGAGCATATTTCCATGTGCCTGTTGGTCATCCATATGTATTCCATGGAAAAATGTCTATTCAGATCCTCTGCCCATTTTTATATTGGATTGTTTATTTTTTGTTATCGAGTTGTATGTGTTCTTTATGTATTTTGGCTATTAACCCCTTATCAGATATATAATTTGCAAATATATTCTCCATTCGGTAGGTTGGCTTTTCATTTTGTTGATGGTTTCCTTCACTGTGCAAAAGCTTTTTTGTTTGATATAGTCCCATTTGTTTATTTTGCATTTGTAGCCTTTGTCTGAGGCAATCTCCCCCCAGTTTTTCTTCTAGGAATTTTTGTGGTTTGGGGTCTTATATTTAAGCCTTTAATCCACTTCGAGTTTCCTTTTTTATGTGGTATAAGAAAGTGATCCAGTTTTATCCTTTTGCATGTAGCTGACAGGACTTTTATGTTTGATCCTATTTACTCCTCACAAAAATTTATGATATAGGTGCAGTTATTATCCCATTTTATAGAAGAAGAAGTAGAGACTTGGAATGGCTGAGGAACTTGCTCAATTTCACTGAGTCAGTAAAGGATAAAGCCAGAATTTGAACTCAGGTCTTCTGCTTGAGTCTTTGATTTTAGTCACTATGCTCCTCTGTCTCCCTAGAAAGCTTTGGATACAAGGTATAACTGTTTCATTCCAAAGGTAGACACACATACACAGGAGACAGAATTTAACATATCCTTCTGTTTACTGCCATGAGCCAAAGGTGACCTAGAAGGTTTCTATGAGGTTGGCATAAATGGTCAGATTTTCTTTTGGGGTCTCTTTGTAATCAATTTTTCTTTGGACCTTGGTAACTAGGACTTTTGACTCAAAGTTACACAAAACTATGCAATTTGGAACCATATATAGGGCTTCCCTGGTGGCTCAGAAGTTAAAGCGTCTGCCTGCAATGCAGGAGACCTGGGTTTGATCCCTGGGTCAAGAAGATCCACTGGAGAAGGAAATGGCAACCCACTCCAGTACTCTTGCCCGGAGAATCCCATGGACGGAGGAGCCTGGAGGGCTACAGTCCATGGGGTCACAAAGAGTCAGACACGACTGAGCGACTTCAATTTCACTTTCACTTTCACATGAAATAAGAGTACAACATTGCTTAGTTGTGGTAACATAGGTTATATTATATTCATACAAAGTGTTTCAGTTGTCTTCTAAAGGGATTTTTGAGGTGTGTCTGATAAGCTTTCACAGATATGGATCCAATGACTACTTTTGTGTTAAGAAGAGGTTCTCTCCTTGCTTACATTTTGCCCAGATTCTCAAATTTCCCTTCTCCTGACTCTATCTTAGTAGAGCCACTACTTTGCAGTCTCTGCAAGACTCTGGAATCCATAAATTGAAAAGCACTTTGAGATCAACAGTCACAAAGATAAGCCATATGCTGGGCCATAAAAACACATCTTGGCAAATTAATTTAAATTACATGAAATATACTATCTGACTATAATGAAATTAAATGAGATCAATAACAGAAATATAGCAAGGAAATCTCCAATCATTTGGAAGTTAAGTAACATATTCCTTAATAACCTGTAAGTCAAAGCAGAAATATCATGGAAATTTTTTAAAATATAAATTTATTTATTTTAATTGGAGGTTAATTACTTTACAATATTGTATTGGT
>SJYQ01000736.1:265872-281797 GCA_006410935.1 Redunca redunca
CAGTACAGTAAGGAAAGAAAAGGATGTAGAAGTTATTCAGATTAAAAAGGAGGGAATAAAATTTTCCCTATTTGCAAACATGATTTTCTATGTAGAAAAATCTTAACAAATTGACAACAAAGTTTCTTGACTAATAACAGAATTTAGCAAGGTCACAGGATACAATGTTGATACACAAAAATCAACTGTATTTGTGTATATCAGCATTGAATAATTAGAAACCAGAATTTAAAAAATACCATTTACAATAGGTCCAAAATGCAATAATTTTATATAAATCTAATAAAACATGTACAGGGTCTATATGCTATAATCTACAAACTGCTGATGAAAGAAATCAAAGAAGACCTAAATAAATGGAGAGATAAACCATTCTCCTGTATTGGAAGATTAAACATAGTTGTCAATTCTACCCAAACCCAGCAGTATTTGTGTGTGTGTGTGTATATATATACACACCAAATATACTGTGGAGGTTGAAGTGTTAGTCAGTTAGTCGTGTCTGAATCTTTGAGACCCCATGGACTGTAGCCCACCAGGCTCCTCAGTCCATGGAACTTCCCAGGCAAGAATACTGGAGTGGATTGCCATTCCCTTCTCCAGGGGATCTTCCTGAGCCAGAGGATGAACCCAGGCCTCTTGCATCCCAGGCAGATTCTTTACAGTTTGAGCCACCAGGGAACACACAAGCTGTTTCTAAAATTATATAGAAAACAAAGGAAACAGAATAGCCAAACAATTTTTGAAATAAAGAATAAAGTTGGATAAATCACACTATTCAGTCTTAAGATTTTCTATGAACAGTTCTCAGTAGTTTGATGTTGATGCGCCTAAGCACAGATTTCTTTGGATTTGTCTTGTATATGACTTGCTGAGCTTCTTGAATATGTAGGTTTATTCCTTTGCTAAATTTTAGAAGTTTTCAGTCATTGTTTCTTTAGATGTATGTTCTGCACCACACTTTACTATTGAGTCCATCTAGTGAGTTTCAAGAACTTTTTTACTTTTGTATTTTTCAGCTTTAAAATTTCTATTTTCTCTTTCCATTTCCTCCAAGATGCTCTATAATTCCATTCATTTCAAGATTTCTCATGCAAGTTGAGAATTTTCCTAATTCTTCACAGGCTAAGTACTTTTGAATTCTATCTTGAACACTTTGAGGGGGTATAGCTCAGTGGTAGAGCATTTGACTGCACACTTTGAACATTATGAGCCTCTCTGTGTTGTTTAAATCCATGAAGAAACTGATGCTTTTGTTTTGGCAGGCAACCAGTTGGGTTTGGGCTGCAAGTTCTGACCAGATTTTTGTGGACTTTGCTTCAGTGTTACATCTATTTTCAAAGCCTTTGCAATGCTGTTTGTATCTATCCTGCCCAGTTGCCAGTATGGGCCTTGGACAGTGGTCTCTCTTGGGGTTCAGTTCTCAAAATCTTTGCACTTTTGGGTCAGATTGACATATGCACAGCTTAGTAGTGAGTCCAGAAATTTATACACAAGTTTCCACAGCCAGGTCATTCTGCCCAGCTCCTCTTCAGCCATATCCCCTGAACTTTCTGGTTCTTTGAGACTTCCCTTTTGGTCCTCTGGCCAGAAAATTGGTCTTGCTTATCTCATTCTGCTGTGTACTTTCACAACTGTGCTCACATCTGGGGCCAAGTGATGGAAGACAGGGATAAACAAAAGTGGAGTTTTCCCTACTCCGGTATTCTGGCCTGGAGAATTCCATGGACTGTATCGTCTGTGGGGTCGCAAAGAGTCGGACACAACTGAGCAACTTTTACTTTCACTTCCCCCCACTCTCTGGGGATCACTGCTTCTCTGACCTTTGCTTTATGTTTAGCTGTTCTTGTGGCCCCACTGTTTCTGCCACTGATGCCTTCTTTAGGGAATTTCCTGGGGTGGGGGGGCTTGGTCCTGAGAGAATACAGAAGAGAGAAGGGGAGAGACAAAAGAAAAAAGAAAACAATAGAAAAGGGGGATACCTTCCATTGTATTCAGGCATGAGGAGACTTGTTTTCCATTCTTTGAACCCTAATTAGAGGGCTTCTCAGAGATCTCTCTGTCCTGACCTGGTGCTCAATTCTGGATTTTGGGTTTTAGGCCAGAGGGCACTAAAGGAAGAATGGGAAACTCAGCAGTGGGTCAGTGGTACTTTTGATACTGGTCGTCTTCTCCAACTGCCTGCTACTTTTTACTTTTTCTCAAAATAGTTGTTCCATGCTTTCTGTTCAGGGCTTATAGCTTCATTTAGTGAAAAAGGCAGGCTGGAGTGTGTGTACTTCATTGTACCCAGACCTAGAACCTGTTCACTACCCTTGAGACTCTTAATAATCTGGTTTTCACATTCTTTGTGCTATGGTAAGTTGCTTCAGTTGTGTTTGACTCTCTGCGACCGCATGGACTGTAGCCCACCAGGCTCCTCTGTCCATAGGACTCTCGAGGCAAGAATACTGGAGTGGGTTATCATGCCCTCCTCCAGGGGATCTTCCCCACCCAGGGATTGAACCTTTGTCTCTTATGTCTCCTGCATTGGCAGGCGGGTTCTTTACCTCTAGCACTACCTGGGAAGCCCGACATTCTTTTCTGGTCCCCTGAAAGCTGATTTTGAAATGCTTCTACTCTTCTGGGTCACGTGACCTGACCATTTTTGCTCAGGAAAGTGAGCTGAGAGCATCTAGTTGGGATATTTGTTGAAAGCAGCTTTCTAAACCTGTTAGAATGAAAGGTTAGAATGAAAGGGATTCCATATTCTCTCCACAGAGTGTGTACTGGGTAGGAAAAGGAGCTGAGGTAAGAAAAATGGGAAAGCACATTTCCTCTTTACCTGTAAAATAGACATAATGAGATTCAGACATACCAGGCTTATAAATATGAATAGGGTCAATGTCCCTTCTCACCTACCTGAGAAATTCTACTTTGTAATTATCAACCTCCATTCCAGAAACACTGTCATTATTGGTTTTCCTACTTTTCTAGTCTGGGGAATACAGACAATGGAGTAGAAATAATGACTTCAAGGTTAATTAATTGTCTCTGACAAGGGGACCTGCCACCTTCCTCCCCTTGAGTTATCTCAGCAACCCCTGTGTGGGTCATGGAGTGGCAAAAGGCACTAGAAGCCCCCATGCTGAGATGAACTTCGTAGCTGATTTGAAAACTTGATATGGATGCAAAAGGCCAGATGTCATCTTCATTTTCAGCCTGCCTGATGTTGCCTGCATATAGAGTTCTAGAGTCATTTGTCCAAGCTGAAGGGCTCAAAGGGATCTTCAGAGCCACAGATAACATAGATTGAAGTCCCAGTCCTTTATTATACAAAAGGAAGAAGTGACCAGTTGAAGGTCATATGAAAGGCAGTGGTGGCTCTGAGCATGGAACAATTTCTCCTGACTTCCTGTCTGCCCTTTGCTCTTTCTGCCAGGCATGCATGCTAAGTCACTTCAGTTGTATCCGACTGTTTGAGACCCTATGGACTGTAGCCTGCCAGGCTCCTCTGTTCATGAGATTTTCCAGGCAAGAATACTGGAGTGGGTTGCCATGCCCTTCTCCAAAGGATCTTCTGGACCCAGGGATTGAACCCTGAGTCTCTTACATCTCCAGCACTGGCAGGTGGCTTCTTTACCACTACCGCCACCTGACAGCTTTTTCTGCTACATTTTCTAAAGACGCTAAGGTGAAACGAAGTGCCATAAGAATGTGTGACTTCTGGAATGATGGGTGGTCAGTCAGTCACAAGAGCAGATAGTGGCCTGGGATGGTCAGATTAGCACACTTAGGACTTTGTGACACTAAGGGAAATCCCATCACTCTTCAGATGGGAAAGATGACAGAGGGTGTCAAGCTCTAATAATTCTCATGGTCCCTGGGTAAAATAGGAAATTGTTGTTCCTTTTTAAAGAGGAAATTGAAGCTCAGTTGTCTCAGTTGTATTGAGATCCAAGCCAGAGAATAAAATGCAAAGTTTGAGTTAGAGAATAAAATGCAAAGTTTGAGTTAAAACTTGACTCTAGTATTTCCTCATACATCTGTTTCTGATTCCTATGGTGACGTCAGGTTTTATTAAAAGAAGCCAATACCACAGCTGGTCATAACTAGGGAAAAAAGGTATTTTTATGGGCCATTCTACTATATACACTGTTATTTACAATTTGTTTCACAGTCAGTTCAGTTGCTCAGTTGTGTCCGACTCTTTGTGACCCCATGGACTGCATCATGCCAGGCCTCCCTGTCCATCACCAACTCCCAGAGCTTACTCAAACTCATGTCCATCAAGTTGGTGATGCCATCCAACCATCTCATCCTCTGTTGTCCCCTTCTCCTCCTGCCTTCAATCTTTCCCAGCATCAGGGTCTTTTCAAATGAGTCAGTTCTTCACATCAGGTGGCTAAAGTATCATAGCTTCAGCATCTGTCCTTCCAGTGAATATTCAGGACTGATTTCCTTTAGAATTAAACGGTTTGATCTTGCAGTCCAAGGGACTCTCAAGAGTCTTCAACACCACAGTTCAAAAGCATCAATCCATCGGTGCTCAGTCTTCTTTGTAGTTCAACTCTCACATCCATACATGACTACTGGGAAAACCATAGCTTTGACTAGATGAACCTTTGTCAGCAAAGTCATAGCTTTTCTTCCAAGGAGCATGCCTCTTTTCATTTCATGGCTACACTTACCATCTGCAGTGATTTTGGAGCCCCAAATCTGTCACTGTTTCCATTTGTTTACCCATATATTTGTCATGAAGCAATGGGGCTGGATTCCATGATCTTGGTTTTTTGAATATTGAATTTTAAGCTAGCTTTTTCACTCTCCTCTTTCACTTTCATCAAGAGGCTCTTCAGTTCCTCTTCATTTTCTGCCATAAGGGTGGTGTCATCGGCATATCTGAGGTTATTGGTATTTCTCCCAGCAGTCTTGATTCCAGCTTGTGCTTCATTCAGCCGAGCATTTTCAATGATGTACTCTGCATATAAATTAAATAAGCAGGGAGACAATATACAGCCTTGATGTACTCCTTACCTAGTTTGGAACCAGTCTGTTGTTCCATGTCTGGTTCTAGCTGTTGTTTCTTGACCTGCGTATAGATTACTGTGGAGGCAGGTCAGGTGATCTGGTATTCCCATCCCTTGAAGAATTTTCCACGATTTGTTGTGATCCACACAGTCAACAGCTTTGGTGTAGTCAATAAAGCAGAAATATATGTTTTTCTGGAACTCTCTTTCTAAATCCAGCTTGAACAACTGGAAGTTCTCAGTTCATACACTATTGAAACCTTTGCTTGGACAATTTTGAGCATTACTTTGCTAGAGTGTGAAATGAGTGCAATTGTGCAGTAATTTGAACATCCCTCAGCATTGCCTTTCTTTGAGATTGGAATGAAAACTGGCCTTTTCCAGTTCTGTGGCCACTGCTGAGTTTTCCAAATTTACTGGCATATTGAGTGCAGCACTTTAACAGCATCATCTTTTAGAGCTTGAAATAGCTCAACTGGAATTCCATCACCTCCACTAGCTTTGTTCATAGTGATGCTTCCTAAGGCCCTCTTGACTTTGAACTCCAGGATGTCTGGCTCTAGGTGAGTGATCACACCATCGTGATTATCTGGGTCATTAAGATCTTCTTTGTGTAGTTCTTTTGTGTCTTCTTGCCACCTCTTCTTAATATCCTCTGCTTCTCTTAGGTTCATACAATTTCTGTCCTTTAGTTTGCCCATCTTTGCATCAAATGTTCCCTTGGTATCTCTAATTTTCTAGAAGAGATCTCTAGTCTTTCTCATTCTATTGTTTTCCTCTATTTCTTTGCATGGATTGCTGAGGAAGGCTTTCTTCTCTCCTTGCTGTTCTTTGGAACTCTGCATTAAAATGGGTATATCTTTCCTTTTCTCCTTTGCCTTTCGCTTCTCTTCTTTTCACAGCTGCTTATAAGGCCTCCTCAGACAACCATTTTACCTTTTTGCATTTCTTTTTTGGGGGGATGGTCTTGATTCCTGCCTCCTGTACAATGTCACGAACCTCTCTCCATATTTCTTCATGCACTCTGTCTATCAGATCTAATCCCTTGAATCTATTTGTCACTTCCACTGTATAGTCATAAGGGATTTGATTTAGGTCATACCTGAATGGTCTAATAGTTTTCCCTACTTTCTTCAATTTAAGCCTGAATTTTGCAATAGGGGTTCATGATCTGAGCCACAGTTAGCTACTGGTCTTGTTTTTGCTGACTGTATAGAGCTTTTCCATCTTTGGCTGCTAAGAATATAATCAATCTGATTCTGGTATTGACCATCTGGTGATGTCCATGTGTAGAGTCTTCTCTTGTGTTGTTGGAAGAGGGTGTTTGCTATCACCAGTGTGTTCTCTTGAGAAAACTCTGTTAGCCTTTTCCCTGCTTCATTCTGTACTCCAAGGCCAAATCTGCTGTTACTCCAGGTACTTCTTGACTTCCTACTTTTGCATTCTAGTGCCCTATGATGAAAGGAACATTTTTCGGGGGTGTGAGTTCTAGAAGGTACTGTAGGTCTTCATAAAACTGTTCAACTTCAGCTTCTTCAGCATTACTGGCTGGGACATAGACTTGGATTACTGTGATATTGAATGGTTTGCCTTGGAAACAAATAGAGATCATTCTGTTGTTTTTGAGATTGCATCGAAGCACTGCATTTCAGACTCTTTTGTTGACTATGATGGTTTCTGCATTTCTTCTAAGGGATTCTGATACATTAGTATCACCTAAAAATACTGTATTCAGATATTCTTAGTTTTTACCTAATATCCTTTCTCTGTTCTAGGATCCCATTCAGGACACCAATTATACTTAGTCACCATATCTTTTTAGGTTCTGTAGGGTTTGAGAGTTTCTCAGACTTACTTTTTTTTGATGGTGTTGTTGGGGAGGAAAAATAATTTTCCCTCTACCCTTCTAAGGTTCTTGGTTGAGACTTCCCCCCATGATAAAAGACAGATTAACAGGAGAAAAACAAACAAATTCAATAACATGAATTCCTCTTGTATGGTCTTCCCAGGTGGCTCAGTGGTAAAGAATCCACCTGCCAATGCAGGAGATGCAGATTCTTCCCCTGGGTGAGGAAGATCCCCTGGAGGAGGGCATGACAACCCACTCTAGTATTCTTGCCTGGGAAATCCCATGGACAGAGGAGCCTGGTAGGTTGCAGTCCATGGGGTCGCGAAGAGTTGGACATGACTTAGTGACTAAACAGCAGTTCCTCCTTTATACGTGGGAGAGACCCAGGAAAACTGAGTAACTCTCTGAAATGGCCCAAACCACCACCTTAAATGCCTCCAGATAAAGACAAAAGATTTGGTGGGAGGAGGTTGACAGGGCTGGTTATGGGAGGTTTTCATGCAAAGCACAGTAAGCAAGGGCATGGTTGTTATGCAGATTTAAGTCCCTAACTTCTCCATCAGTGAGAGTTTCTAGAGACTTGGTCATCCTCCTCATCCTCCTCTCCCTGGTACAGAGAGGGAGAGATTCTT
This sequence comes from Redunca redunca, assembly GCA_006410935.1. Lineage (NCBI taxonomy): Eukaryota > Metazoa > Chordata > Mammalia > Artiodactyla > Bovidae > Redunca > Redunca redunca. Next base: position 273,363 of record SJYQ01000736.1, read on the forward strand.
GCAAACAGAGGTTTCACTTATAGTTGTAAATGTCTCTTACCAAAGGGTACCTCCTACTCGGGTTTTCAGAGCTTCTTCTATGTCTGCTGTTTCTTGAAAATAACAAGCTCAAGTAATCCTTATGTCAAAGAGGCATTTTGAAGTGGCAAATTCTGCTCCCTTTCAACTTGACAGTTTTGAGGAGTGAAGTCCAAAATTCTGTAAATTCTCCCCCAATTTGTTTTTCTTTTTAATGGCTAATGTGGTTTTTGGAGATGATTCTATGTTGCTTGAATGTGGGGTGAACATGACATTCTCCTGTGGCCTAGCTGATCTGCTTTTGTTCCAGGGGCCAATTGTACTTTACTTCGAATGTGTATGGTTAGCTATGGTGGATGGTGTTGGAAGGTGGAGAGAAATGTGGGCCCCCTGCTAGGTGACACAGTCATTTTAGATCACTCTTCCCCATTAGAACAGGACCAAATCTAGTTTTTCGATAGTGGCTCTGTAGTAGCCTCTGTAGGCATGATTCTATTAAATGGAAATGCCATTTTAGGGTCTTAACAAAAACCCCAAATTCACCCAACTTGAAGTATTGGGTGGGCCAAAACGTTTGTTTGGGTTTTTCCATAACATCTTATGGAAAAACCCAAATGAACTTTTTGGCCAACTCAATAGTACGCTCGCTAGAAATTTGTTGAGAAGTAATGTACAAGAAGATTCTAGCATGTAACCTGGGAGTCATCCTTATCATTCTCCCCCCTTTATCACCTGCTATATCTAATCAGTCATCATCTTATCAATTTTACCCCTCCCCCAATATGTATGGATGTGAGAGTTGGACTGTGAAGAAGGCTGAGTGCCGGAGAGTTGATGCTTTTGAACTGTGGTGTTGGAGAAGACTCCTCAGAGTCCCTTGGACTGCAAGGAGATCCAACCAGTCCATTCGGAAGGAGATCAGCCCTGGGATTTCTTTGGAAGGAATGATGCTAAAGCTGAAACTCCAGTACTTTGGCCACCTCATGCAAAGAGTTGATTCATTGGAAAAGACTCTGATGCTGGGAGGGATTGGGGGCAGGAGAAGGGGACGACAGAGGATGAGATGGCTGGATGGCATCATGGACTTGATGGACGTGAGTCTGAGTGAACTCTGGGACATGGTGATGGACAGGGAGGCCTGGCGTGCTGTGATTCATGGGGTCACAAAGAGTCGGACATGACTGAGCGACTGAACTGAACTGAATATCTAAGAGCTTATTCATTCTCATTGCTTTCTCCATTACCATCCCAGTCCAAGCTCTATTCAACTGCCATCTGGAATACTATAATTGTCTCCTAAGTAGACTTCTTATTTCTACCCTGGCCCCCTTTCAATGCATTCTTTTCATTGCAGTCACTAATTTATTCATTCATTTAATCGAAATATATTTATCAAGTACTCACTATGTGCTAGGCACCATTCTATGTGTTGGTAATATAGCAGTGAACAAAACAAAGCCCCTGAACTCATACAGTTACATATTATTGGGAGAGGTGGGCAATAAGTAAATATTTAATAAACTGTTAGGTCGTGATAATGCCATGAAGAAAAATTAAACAGTTAAGGAAGTAGGGTCAGGGGTGCAATTTTAGATGGCCTTGGAAGAGAAGACTTCTCCAAGTAGTTGGCATTGAAGCAGAGACCTGAACTAAGAGAGGGGATGATCCATGCAAATGTCTGGGAAAAGAACATTCTAGGTAGAATTAACAGCAAGTTCAATGCCTCGTGGGTGAGAACAAGGTTGACATTTTCTAGGAATAGCAAGGAAGCCAGTGTGACTGGACTAGAGGTAATGAAGGGAGAGTAGGGGAAGAAGCCAGGGGCCAGAGCTCTGAAGATCATGGTACAAGGACGTGGGTTTCTCAGTGTAATTAAAAGCTGTGTGTGTGTGTGTGTGTGTGTGTATGTGTGTGTGTGTATGTGTGTGTGTGTGAACACGCACGTGTGTGTGCGCGCACACACACACATGTGTGAGCACAGGTGCATGTGTGTGTGTTGCTGCTTCAGTCATGTCTGACTCTTTGCAACCCTATGGACTGTTGCCCAACAGACTCCTCTGTCCATGAGATTCTCCAGGCAAGAATACTGGAGTGGGTTTCCATGCCCTCCTCCAGGGGATCTTCCTGACTCAGGGATCAAACCTGCATCTCTTACATCTAACTAGCATTGACAGTCAGGTTCTGTACCATTAGTGCCACCTGGGAAGCAATTGAAAGACTTGCTGCTGCTGCTAAGTCACTTCAGTCGTGTCCGACTCTGTGCAACCCCATAGATGGCAGCCCACTAGGCTTCTCTGTCTCTGGGATTCCCCAGGCAAGAATACTGGAGTGGGTTGCCATTTCTTTCTCCAATGCATGAAAGTGAAAAGCGAAAGTGAAGTCGCTCAGTTGTGCCCGACTCTTAGTGACCCCATGGTCTGCAGCCTACCAGGCTCCTCCGTCCATGGGATTTTCCAGGCAAGAGTACTGGAGTGGGGTGCCATTGCCTTCTCTGATTGAAAGCCTTAGGAAGATTTAAAACAGGAGTGACACGAGAGTGATTTTTTTTCATAATATTAATCATATGACATTCTCCTACTTTTAAAAGCTTGCAAAAGCTTCCCATGGATTTTGGGATAAAGATCAAATTATTTACTATAGATAATTAATTACCTACAAGGCCTGTGTGGTTGTGCTCCATCTGAGTCTTCAGCCTCATATGGTATTATGTCTTCAAGTCTTTGTATTTATTAACCTTTATCTTGCCACAGGGTCTTTGAATATGCTATCTCCTATACCTGGAAGTACCCCCACCCTTTTTGTTTCATTAATGCCTATTCATCCCTTGGATCTCATTTTATTGTTCATTTTCACTGCCTGGGTAACCATTCTCCCATTATGGATGTTTATGGTACTATCTCCATCTCAATCATAGCATTTGTCATAAGTGCAGTTCTGTATTTGTATAATTATTTGGATAACGTAATTTTCCCATGCAAAATTGGAAGCTTTGTCACCATTATATCCTTGGCAGCCATAGTACTTGGTGTCTTCACAGGAAACACAAAATCAGCATTTATTGAATGAATGAATGAATAAAATACATTTCCCTAAGGTCTAACTTATGTATCTTACATTGAGGTGGGTGTGGGGACTTGAAAGGAATCTTTTACCTACTATGTGTTTGAGATACCCAAGTAATGTGTCATATACCTTTCATTCTGTACCTGATGTCCTCTATTGATTAATTAGATAGAGCCGTTCTCTCTGAGTACTGTAGTTTTCACAGATCTATCGGCTCACTGGATACCATTACTGCTCTGCTGGTATGGTAGTGTCAGCTTGTAGCAGAGCCCTGTTCCATCAGGCTCTGTAGCCTCTTTTGAGCATTGATGGGCATAGTGGGTCTTGCTGCTTTGCTGAGTAGAGAAGTACCCTATTGATGGATGCCATTGCTCTGATAGGTCCCCTTACATTACCAGAGGAGTTCCCTATGATAAAGTTAAGGATGTGTGTTTGTGGTGGGGGGATCTTTCTGTATTATGTTGTCCTCTGTAGAGGAATCCTAAAGAGTGTTTCTGGGGCCGCTGATGTTTCAGTTCAGTGAAAACTCTTTCCTCTTCCTTAGGACATATGCACATGCATGGGGCTTCCCAGGTGGCGCTAGTGGTAAAGAACTACATGCCAATGCAGGATACATAAGAGACATGGGTTTGATCCCTGGGTTGGGAAGATTCCCTGGAGAAGGGAATGACAACCCACTCCAGTATTCTTGCCTGGAGAATCCCATGGACAGAGGAGCCTGGCAGGCTGCAGTCTATGGGGTTGCAAAGAGTCAGACCTGACTGAAGTGACTTAGTATAGCACACAAACATGTGTATACTAGAGACCAAGACTGTGCTGCTCTCAAACATTATGTGAGCTGTGGAATCAGACATACAGACTTGGCTTCCTCTCACAACTCCACACATTACTGGCTGGATGACCTTGTATGTTGTTAACTTTGAGCTTCAGTTGTTTCCTCATCCATGAAATGGTACAATAACTTCCTTGGAGGGTCCTTATAATAAATACATGCTTATAAAGCTTTTACTACAGGGTGTGATGTAATAAAGATAGCTAACCAATTTGTGCATTAGAACTGTTCTGAGTGCTATATAAATATTACCTCATGTAAACATGCTCACAAACCATCCTGTGAAGCAGATACTGTAACCTCTATTTTAGAAATGAAGAAAGGGAGGTACAGAGAGGTTAGGTAATTTGTCCAAGATCACACACCTGGAAGTAGCAGAGCTGAGAGGGGGGAGCTGGGATTTTAGAGCTAAGCTTTCCCTTCTTGATTCTAGAATTCTGTACATTGAATTAGTACAGGGTCATTGTATTACATAATAGATATATTCATTCACCACTCCACTCCCCACAGCGGTCCTTCTCTGTATTGGGGCTAACACTGAAACCACCCCACTCCCCATAGCGGTCTTTCTCCAAACCAGTATTAGGGCTAACACTAATGAGGAGATAAAAGCATAAGTAACTGCCTGACTTTCTTTTATCTGAGAATAATTGAATATTCCTGGCAGCCAAAGGCTCTGAGCAGAGTGGATCCTTAGGATTACTGGCTTAAAAGAGGGCTTCATTACAGCCCATGCTATCCCAGAGGTTTTCCCTGATGTTTATATCGTTAAGGAGGAGCAGGGACACTGAAAAGTAAATTCAGCTTAGTCTTCCCAGGTTATGTGACAGTTATTGTGGCTTGCAGATGTCTGGTTTTGGACAGATAATGTGTTCTCAGGTGTATCTAGCATTTTGGGGTCTGTGTATGATATTATTGACATGGATAATAAAAATAAATGCTAAAGAATAAGGCTCAGCATATTGCAAAGAATGAAAAAGAAGTTATCTTCTTTTGAAGGCCTTTGATGATCTGACAGTATTTAGTAAATTAATCTCCAAGGTAGGATTCCAAAGTATTAGAAAAGGGTGGATATTTCTTGAGATCATGGACTTTGTTCTTGGAAGGCATCTTTTCATTAGATTTCTTTACTTGTGTTTAAAATTTATCTACCTATTTATTTCCGCTGTGCTGGGTCTTTATCACTTCTCCTAGGCTTCCTCTGGTTGCTGCCAGTGAGGGGTTACTCTTCATTGCGGTGTGTGGGCCTCTCATTGTGATGGCTTCTTTTGGCTCTAGGGCACACGGGTTCAGTAGTTGTGGCACAGGGAGGGGCTTTGTTTCCCCACAGCATATGAGATCTTAGTTACCATGCCAGGGATTGAACCCGTGTTGCCTGCATTGGCAGGCGGATTCTTAACTACTGGACCACCAGGGAAGTCTCCTCATTAGAGCCTCAAATATTTAAGGAGAGATGAAAGTTGTAGAGAAGAAGGAAAAGAAATGGCTCCAATTTTTTTTTTTTTAATAGGAGCTTGGGAAGCATGATTTGGTTTTAACTTGTTGTGACTCTGTTTGTAAGAAACACCCAATATCTTTAGGTTTGTTTAGGATGGCTGATGGAGATTGTGAGGGATGATAAAGCCATCAGTTGTTACTACTATGGAGGTGAAGAGGAATTTATATTTTCTTTTGCTAGGGTGATTTTCAACAAAATCGTGAGGAAGATAAGGTTCTCAGCAAAATCTCCAATTGTAATTATGTAGCATCGGCTTTTTTTCCTTTCTCCATTCATTGGTTTCCAACCCCACTAAAGACTTCTAATAAACAATCACTAATTTTGCATAGTTTTTAACTTCTGGAGATGCTGTTTTGAATCACTTGTTACATCAACACACAATGGCTTGACCCAAAGAAAGAAATTGAATGCAATATCAGGATCCAATGAATAGAAATACTGATTGAGTTCAAAGAAATATTCTGTGAAACTCAGTCTCATCAGTCTCTGAAAACTTGAGTCTAATGTTTCAGATGCTCTAGAATGGCTAATTGCATTTCTGAACTATGTCTCTGAACAGCTGTATATTCTTAAACATTCACCAAAAATGAGGAATTCCTTTAGGGTAGCTTTTACTTCAGACTTGGTCACCTCCTGGAGCTGTTTCTTCTCCGTTTCTTTGATAAGTGTTTCCTTAACATCTGTTTGCATTTGCACTTATTTTCTCTAAGCTCATAAATTGTATTGATGATTTTGACTCTTTTATCAAATAGAGGTTGATAGAAGCATTTTAAAAAATATTATGAACTTCTCTATGAAAGTTAGCTTTTGTTTGAGCAATTGTAAACTAAAAGTTTTAAGGCAATGGCAGCCCACTCCAGTACTCTTGCCTGGAAAATCCCATGGACGGAGGAGCCTGGTAGGCTGCAATCCAAGGGGTCACTAAGAGTCAGACACGACTGAGTGACTTCACTTTGACTTCTCACTTTCATGCATTGGAGAAGGAAATGGCAACCCACTCCAGTGTTCTTGCCTGGAGAATCCCAGGGACAGCGGAGCCTGGTGGGCTGCCGTCTATGGGGTCGCACAGAGTCGGACATGACTGAAGTGACTTAGCAGCAGAAGCAGCAGCAGCAGTCCATGGGGTTGCAAAGAGTCAGACACGACTGAGCAACTGAACTGAACTGAGATAATTGCCGGGCTTCTCTGATGGTTCAGTAATAACAAAAATCCTGCCTGCCAATGCAGGAGACTGGGGTTCTATCCCTGGGTTGGGAAGATCACCTGGAGAAGAACATGGCAATCTACTCCAGTGCTCTTGCCTGCAGAATCCCATGGACAGAGGAGCCTGGCAGCTACAGTCCATTGTGTTGCAAAAGAGTTGGACACGACTTATCGACTAAACAGCAACGTGGATATAAATATGAGAGTATGATGAGGCTTAAAATTCATTGGAAATTGAATCTCCTGCCATCTTGGACCTTGTTAGTTCTAATCAGTTTATATCATGTCCTCAGGCTATGTCAGGGCTTCCCTGGTGGCTCAGTGTTAAAGAATCCACCTGCCAATACAGGATGCTTTGTTTGATCCCTGGGTTGGGAAGATACCGTGGAGAATACCAGTCCAGTATTCTTGCCTGGAGAATTCCACGGACAGAGGAGCCCAGTGGACTACAGTCCATGGGGTCACAAAGAGTCAGACAAGACTGAGCTACTAAACAACAACAGATAACTGCTGGGCATTGTGGCTGTATTCTGGGTGGTCTATGGGTATTCTTTCACCACATCTTTCTTGGGAAACCTGAGGAATTTGCCTCCTCTCAACAGTCTTCCTTCCTGTTCTCAACAGCATGGTGCCCCTCAATTGTGGCACATTCAAGTCTCCATGCCACAGCCTCTGTGACAGAAAACAGAGTGTCCTGGGCACAGCTTGAGGGTCTTTTGCTTTCCCACCTCAGGGCCTTTATCTTCCTCTGGTGAACTACAAGGCCAAGTTGCTCAAATGTCCTCTATTATCTCATTAAAACAGGCAGGCCAGGAGGGTGTGGGTGGGGAAAGATGGTGGGCAGCCCAAGGCACCGTAGTCTGTCTTTCTGGCCCCTTGAGGTGGGATCCCTCCTCTGATCTTCAAGAGCTGCCTCCCCCAAATCAAGGTAAATGTTTAGTCTTCAACCCTCCCTTAGACACGACTGCCATTTCCCCCTCCTCCCCTTCCATCCTTCACAGCACAGGCTCTGGTTGGGCCAGTAGAGCTGGTTTTATGTCCCTTTCATCAAACATGAAACCTCCTCAATAGCTCTGGCTGGGAAGTGGGGGCAGAGGTGAGAGCAAACAGCGAAGGTGGCCTCAGTGGTGCTGTGGGACCAGGGGGCTGCTGGAGTGAGGGGGCTGTGGGGCCGGGGTTGCTAGGGAGGGTGCTGGGCTTTGGCCTAGGCGACAGCTGCCCCTGCTGGGTGACCAAGATTAGGCAAGGATGGCCGAGGAGCAGAGCCCCTTCCTGGGATGGAAGGGCCTGTCAGGCTAGAAGATTCCCTCCGTGTCAGCTGGCCTTGAGCTGGCATTGAAATCTGACCAAGGTCAGGGCAGCTGCCAGGCTCAGGGAAGGTTGGCCCCTGCTGTTCCCTCCAGCACGTTTCTTCAGCAGGTCCTAGAGGCCTGTAGTGATAGTGAAAGTCACTTAGTCATGTCCAACTCTTTGTGACCCCATGGAGTATTGGAATTCTCCAGGCCAGAATACTGGAGTAGGTAGCCTTTCCCTTCTCTAGGAGATCTTCCCAACTGAGGGATCAAACTGCGGTCTCCTGCATTGCAAGCGGATTCTTTACCAACTGAGCTATGAGGGAAGCCCCTAGAGAATTTGCTGCAAAAAGATGATTGACAGGCCATCTCTTCCTTGTCCCTCCCCCTGCCCACCCCCCTCCACTTGGCTTTTTTTGAAGAGGGGCTCATTGGTCCTCTCTCTAAGCAGGAAGAAGGTCCTTAGAGAAGAAAGACCTAAGCAGGTCATCTCTCTCTTCTCTCAGGAAGAAGGCCTGGTTTAGGAGTA
>SJYQ01000737.1:2877-17417 GCA_006410935.1 Redunca redunca
TTTGAAAATCCAACCTCTACTCTAGATTTTTAATCTTTCCTTTTTGGTTTTTGTTGTCAATTTTGTACACTTAAAAACCCAAACCTCACTACCCAGTTTTACTTGAGAGCGAGATTACTGGCTTGACCACTCTCTCTTCCTTTGGACTCTCCTTTTCTCCACCAGGTGGACTCTGTCTCTTCCCTCCCCCTTCTCTTCTCTATCCAACTCTGTGAATCTCTGTGTTCCAAATGGTGGAGAACACTTAGGGAACTGGCTGGATCTGTCTCTCTCCTTTTCATTTCCCTTTTTTATCCTCCTGGCCACCCCTGTATACTTCCTCCCTCTCCTCTTCCCTGTATAACTCTGTGAACATCTCTGAGTGGTCCAGACTGTGGAGCGCACATAAGGAAGTGATTACTGGCTAGCTTGCTCTCTCCTCTTTTGATCCCACCTCATCTCATTCCAGTCTCCTCTAACTACCCCCTCCTTCTTCTCTTTTCGATGTAACTTAGTGAACCTCTCTGAGTGTCCCTCAATGTGGAGAGTCTTCATCTTTAACCTAGATGTTTTATCATCAGTGCTGTATAGATGGATAAGTCTTGAGGCTACTGTAAAAATAAAACTGAAAACCAGAAGCAGGAGGCTTAAGTCCAAAGCATGAGAACATCAGAGAACTCCTGAATCCAGGGAACATTAATCGATAGGAGCTCATCAAATGCCTCCATACCTACACTGAAACCAAGCTCCACCCAAGGGCCAACAAGTTCCAGAGCAAGACATACCATGCAAATTCTCCAGCAACACAGGAACACACGCCTGAGCTTCAATATACAGGCAGCTCAAAATTACTCCAAAACCATTGACGTCTCATAACCCATTACTGGTCACTCCAGTGCACTCCAGAGAGAAGAAACCCAGCTCCACCCACCAGAACTCCAACACAATCCTCCCTAACCAGGAAACCTTGATGAGCCACTGATACAACCCTACCCACAGTGAGGAAGCTCCATAATAAAGACAACTCCACAAATTCCCAGAATATAGAAAGGCCACCCCAAATGCAGCAATATAACCAAGATGAAGAGACAGAGGAATACTCAGCAGGTAAAGGAACAGAAGTGCCCACCAAACCAAACAAAAGAGGAAGAGATAGGGAATCTACCTGAAAAAGAATTCCGAATATTGATACAATGATCCAAAATCTGGAAATCAAAATGGAATCACAGATAAACAGCCTGGAGACAAGGATTGAGAAGATGCAAGAAAGGTTTAACAAGGACCTAGAAGAAATAAAAAAAAAGTCAATATATAATGAATAATGCAATAAATGAGATCAGAAACACTCTGGAGGCAACAAAAAGTAGAATAACGGAGGCAGAGGATAGGATCAGTGAAATAGAAGATAGAATGGTAGAAATAAATGAATCAGAAAGGAAAAAAGAAAAACGAATTAAAAGAAATGAAGACAATCTCAGAGACCTACAGGACAATATGAAACGCTCCAACATTCAAATTATAGTAGCCCCAGAAGAAGAAGACAAAAAGAAAGACCATGAGAAAATCCTTGAGGACATAATAGTTGAAAACTTCCCTAAAATGGGAACGGAAATAATCACCCAAGTCCAAGAAACCCAGAGGGTCCCAAATAGGATAAACCCAAGACAAAACACCCCAAGACACATATTAATCAAATTAACAAAGATCAAACACAAAAAACAAATACTAAAAGCAGCAAGGGAAAAACAACAAATAACACACAAGAGGATTCCCATAAGGTCAACAGCTGATCTTTCAATAGAAACTCTTCAGGCCAGGAGGGAATGGCAAGACATACTTAAAGTGATGAAAAAAAAAAATAACCTAAAGCCCAGATTACTGTACCCAGCAAGGATCTCATTCAAATACGAAGGAGAAATCAAAAGCTTTACAGACAAGCAAAAGCTGAGAGAATTCAACCCCACCAAACCAGCTCTCCAAATGCTAAAGGATATTCTCTAGACAGGAAACACAAAAAGGGTGTATAAACCCGAACCCCAAACAATAAAGTAAATGGTAATGGGATCATACTTATCAATAATTACCTTAAACATAAATGGTTTCAATGCCCCAACCAAAAGGCAAAGACTGGCTGAATGGATACAAAAACAAGACCTCTCTGTATGCTGCTTACAAAAGACCCACCTCAAAACATGGGACACATACAGACTGAAAGTAAAGGGCTGGAAAAAGATATTCTATGCAAATAGGGACCAAAAGAAAGCAGGAGTGGCAATACTCATATCTGATAAAATAGACTTTAAAACAAAGGCTGTGAAAAGAGACAAAGAAGGCCACTACATAATGATCAAAGGATCAATCCAAGAAGAAGATATAACAATTATAAATATATATGCACCCAACATAGGAGCACCGCAATATGTAAGACAAATGCTAACAAGTATGAAAGGAGAAATCAACAATAACACAATAATAGTGGGAGACTTTAATACCCCACTCACACCAATGGACAGATCAACTAAACAGAAAATTAACAAAGAAACACACACTTTAAATGATACGATAGACCAGTTAGACCTAATTGATATCTATAGGACATTTCACCCCAAAACAATGAATATCACCTTTTTCTCAAGTGCTCACGGAACCTTCTCCAGGATAGATCACATCCTGGGCCATAAATCTAACCTTGATAAATTAAAAAAAAATCAAAATCATTCCAAGCATCTTTTCTGACCATAATGCATTAAGATTAGACCTCAATTACAGGAGAAAAACTATTAAAAATTCCAACATATGGAGGCTGAACAACACACTTCTGAATAACCAACAAATCACAGAACAAATCAAAAAAGAAATCAAATTATGCATAGAAATGAATGAAAATGAAAACACAACAACCCAAAACCTGTGGGACACTATCAAAGCAGTGCTAAGAGGAAAGTTCATAGCAATACAGGCACACCTCAAGAAACAAGAAAAAAGTCAAATAAATAACCTAACTCTACACCTAAAGCAACTAGAAAAGGAAGAAATAGAGAACCCCAGAGTTAGTAGAAGGAAAGAAATCTTAAAAATTAGGGCAGAAATAAATGCAAAAGAAAAAAGACCATAGCAAAAATCAACAAAACCAAAAGCTGGTTCTTTGAAAGGATAAATAAAATTGACAAACCATTAGCCAGACTTATCAAGAAACAAAGAGAAAAATCAAATCAATATAATTAGAAATGAAAATGGAGAGATCACAACAGACAACACAGAAATGCAAAGGATCATAAGAGACTACTATCAGCAATTATATGCCAATAAAATGGACAACGTGGAAGAAATGGACACATTCTTAGAAAAGTACAACTTTCCAAAATTGAACCAGGAAGAAATAGAAAACCTTAACAGACCCATCACAAGCACGGAAATTGAAACTGTAATCAGAAATCTCCCAGCAAACCAAAGCCCAGGTCAAGACGGCTTCACAGCTGAATTCTACCAGAAATTTAGAGAAGAGCTAACACCTATCCTACTCAAACTCTTCCAGAAAATTGCAGAGGAAGGTAAACTTCCAAAACTCATTCTATGAGGCCACCATCACCCTAATACCAAAACCTGACAAAGATGCTACAAAAAAAGAAAACTACAGGCCAATATCACTGATGAACATAGATGCAAAAATCCTTAACAAAATTCTAGNCCAATCAAACAATGGGTCAAAGAACTAAATAGACATTTCTCCAAAGAAGACATATGGATGGCTAACAAACACATGAAAAGATGCTCAACATCACTCATTATCAGAGAAATGCACATCAAAACCACAATGAGGTACCACTTCACACCAGTCAGAATGGCTGCGATCCAAAAGTCTGCAAGCAATAAATGCTGGAGAGGGTACGGAGAAAAGGGAACGCTCTTACACTGTTGGTGGGAATGCAAACTAGTACAGCCACTATGGAGAACAGTGTGGAGATTCCTTAAAAAATTGCAAATAGAACCGCCTTATGACCCAGCAATCCCACTGCTGGGCATACACACTGAGGAAACCAGAACTGAAAGAGACACGTGTACCCCAATGTTCATTGCAGCACTGTTTATAATAGCCAGGACATGGAAACAACCTAGATGTCCATCAGCAGAGGAATGGATAAGAAAGCAGTGGTACATATACACAATGGAGTATACTCAGCCATTAAAAAGAATACTTTTGAATCAGTTCTAAGGAGATGGATGGAACTGGAGCTGATTATACAGAGTGAAGTAAGCCAGAAAGAAAAACACCAATACAGTATACTAACGTATATATATGGAATTTAGAAAGATGGTGATGATGACCCTGTATGCAAGACAACAAAAGAGACTCAGATGTGTAGAGTGAACTTTTGGACTCTGGGGGAGAGGGAGAGAGTGGGATGAGATGGCAGAATGGCATTGAAACATGTATACTATCATGTAAGAAACGAATCACCAGTCTATGTCCGATGCAGGATGCAGGATTCTTGGGGCTGGTGCACAGGGATGACCCAGAGAGGTGTTATGGCGTGGGAGGTGGGAGGGTGTTCATGTTTGGGAAAGCATGTCCACCCATGGTGAATTCATGTCAATGTTTAGCAAAACCAATACAGTATTGTAAAGTAAAATAAAGTTAAAATAAAAATTAAAAAAGTTAAAATGTTATACTGGAAAATATTCACTTAATGAAAAAGAAAGCAGTTAAGGACAGAGGAATATAAAGCATAGGATATATACAAAATCAAACTAAACTTCAAGCCATAAATCCAATTATATATACAATAACACTAAATATGGGTGGAATAAACAATCCAGTCAACAGGCAGAGTTTGTCAATATGGTTAAAATAAAGTTTCTAATTATATGCTGCTGCAGGACATACACTGCAGATTTGAACATATGAGCAGATTGAAAGTAAAATAATGAGAAAAATATACAAACAGAAATGATAGAAAACTAAAGTGGCTATTCTAATATCAGATAAAAATAGAACATGAACAAAAGAATGTTATTATAGATTTTAAAAAAAAACAGATCAAAGACAGTTCATTAGAACATCCATGAGATAAGAGGAACCAAAATTTAAGTTTATGGCACATCTAGGCATAGGTGGAAAGTCTTGGTAACACTCCTAGAATTTTGACTAGGAATCATTTGTTTAAAGATTACAGGTGTAATAGGAATATACATGGCTGAAAAACTTAAAGCCAGCTCAGAATCTTCTCACTATTTGTGTAGATTAAGATAGGTTAGCGTTGCCAGTGTCTCTGAACTCTGATGCAGAATGCAGCAGGATTTAGGTGCTAAAAACTTTTTCTTGCAGTTCTTCTTTGGCAGTGTCTGCAATTCAGTTAAAAATATTATGTATACAAGGAGACAGGTAAGCATGAACAAACCCCAAAAAGACCATAGAGCGAAAGGAATCAGACAAAAGTTTATAAGAACTTATTTCAAGTCACTTTATGGCAATAGATAAGAAAATGAAGATAAAAATCTAAAAATCATTGGTAAAATATTAGTAAAACTTATGAAAGGAGAAGGAAAACTGAATTATGATTAAAGCTAGACTCAATAATCAGCAATCTTTCCCATAAAGAACTCCAAACACAGTTGGGTTCACTGATGAATTCTACCAGACATCTGTGTAGGCAGTAATCCAAATCAAGTTCAAGTTTTCTCAGATTTAGAGAAAAAGCAGTGAAATTTCCTTTAAATATTTTATGAGGCGAATAAGCATCTTAAAACAAAGCTTAACAAGACAGAAAAATAAAGGAAAATCACAAGTTGATAAATTTCAAGAACATTCATACAAAAATCTTAAGCAAAATATTAGATTGTAAAGAAAATATGAAGGATAATTCAGCCTGACCCAGTTGGTGTTCAACAAAGAATTCATTAAAATTAATGAAATTTGTTATATTGCAGGTTAAAGCATACACACACACACACACACACACACACACACACAGTTTTAATTACTTCCTATTCATTCTATTATTAAGTATGTAATTCCATCCCAGGCTTATGAGGGTAGCTAAACATAGCTTGGGGGATGAGGACCCAAACCTCAGGGCCACAAGGGCCTTGCACTTGGGAACAGAATGAACAAGCAGAGGCCCTGGGAGGTACACATCCTACAGTATCAAGAGGGTGACTGGCTTCTTGGTTCCCATGAAAAAGTGTAATTGGATAGTTGAACTACTCCACAGACTGGCAAGGACCTAATACCTACTTCCCAAGATGATCAAGTGTACCCAGTACATTTGAAAAGGAGGGTTGTGTGGCTTGGAGACCTTAACTGTGGGGGCAGAATGGGGACAGAACCTTGCAGTTAGATCATTTAAAGCCCTCCTGATTTTACCAGATGACAACATATAATATTGAACCTCGATTTTAGGTCTTTACCACAGAGTTATGTAGGCTCTTCACTAAAAGTAACTTTTACAGTGAGTGTTATTTTTAGCTGCATGTATGTGTGTGCATACATGCATATCAGTCATGTCCAACTCTTTGCATCCCCATGGACTGCATGCAGGGGATCTTCCTGACTCAAGGGATTGACGTTGAGTCGCCTTTGTCTCCTGTGTTGGCAGGAAGCTCTTCACCACTAGCACCACCTAGAAAGAATCATGTTTTTAAGCTATGCAATTGAACAATCCCTGCATCACTTAGTTTTATACTGAAATAGTAAGAAGGTTCAGATGGGGGTGAAGAGAATGTGTAGGTTTCAAAAATAAAGTCATAACTTGCGGTTATGTCTTTACATTTGATGCTTTGTCAAGAATTTCTGGTTTTATTAATGCTTTCTGTAAAAATTCATCTCTTTCGATCTAAAGTGTGTGAAAATGAAACAGGTGAGGTAGCTAGATGGTGGTAATTTTGTTTCTCTAACCTATAGATGGGGTAAAATATGACATCATTGCAATGCATTCACTGCAGTTAAAACCACAGCCAGGTTTAAGTAAAATATTGAAGGAGATAAAATTTGATTTTCTCAGTCCTTGCAAAATCGATCTCCTCAGGTCACTCATGCATGTCCCTCACATCAGGTCTTTTTCTCTTTGTACTGGTACACCTAATAATCGAAATCATCTGGTTTTCCTAAATCCAAGTTATAATAGTGCTAGGAGATATAGTTTAAAGGATTAAACACTGATGCTTTCAAGATATTTTAATAACTGTGCATAAGAATTCTTGATTTCTATTTCAGAATATGGTATATTTTGTTAGCATCTCTGAGTCACAACACTTTGCCTCTTATTTATTTGAAAAATTAGCTGACCTGAGATTATTAAGGCAGAGATTAGTAGAAAAAGACAACCTCACTAAAGATTACTGACTCTCAGGGTTTTCAGCATGTTTGAAACAGTTTATACATGAACCCTAGAGATTCTCTGGTGAAATTTATAACAAAGTGAAGTTACAAAGCTGGGTTTTCCTGTAATTAAAGCTTCAAGTGTTTTTGAAGGGAACATACTTTATCTGACTTCCCAAACACACACAGCTCTATTTAAAGGATTACTCCTTAGCTCATTATTTTAAAAATCTTCTAAGTAGTTATCCATTTAATAGAGTTTAAATTACTTTGCATATAAAACTCTTTTAGTTTGACTCCTTTAACAGTCATAATCAGACATATCTTAAAGACTATCTAATTTTGTAAAAGTGGACTAGACACTTTTTCTTCCATTTAATGCATGTTTTATATGTTCATTTGGAAAATAATTAAATATTAATATTTAAAACATTGAGAAGAGTTCTACTGAGGGCTAGAGTACAGTTTAATTTTTTAAAAAGGACTTTCACATCTATTTTTGAGACAAAGATGTATTCTTCAATCTATTTTTTGCTGTTTATGTAGAAACTAAAATCACTTTGAGTAATCGCTGCTGCTGCTGCTGCTGCTGCTGCTAAGTTGCTTCAGTCGTGTCCGACTCTGTGAGACCCCAAAGAGGGCAGCCCACCAGGCTCTCCCGTCCCTGGGATTCTCCAGGCAAGAACACTGGAGTGGGTTGCCATTTCCTTCTCCAATGCATGAATGTGAAAAGTGAAAGTGAAGTCGCTCAGTCGTGTCCGACTCTTAGCGACCCCATGGACTGCAGCATACCAGGCTCCTCCATCCATGGATTTTCCAGGCAAGAGTACTGGAGTGGGGTGCCATTGCCTTCTCCGTGAGTAATCGATATGCACTGTCTATAAAATATTCTTTACCATGAATAGTTATCATGAGTGGCAAAAACATATTCAAATATATTGTGGATTATTCATCTCTGAAATTGCTTTGAATTGGGTGCAAAATGCCAGTGGAGGTTCATATAACATGTCATTATTAATTAGGCAGAAAATTCCTGCTGAGCACCTTATTGTAGGCAAAATAAATGTTTTTCATTAACTGGTAATTAACCTGACTACATTAGGAAGGTCGAAAATTAGTCTATGGCATACAACACCTTATGTACAGTTTGCAGAAGATAAATTTATCAATTTAAATACTCTCTGGATAATACAAGTAATGACAGAGGCAAATCACAGTAGGTCAGTAAACAACAATGGCAAAAATTCCAAACAGAATAGACTTACAAGTTATGTGGTGGAAAAAATAAACTTCTATTAAACCACTTACTATGTTTCTTGTATTAACACATTGTTATCTAATTTTTTTAAAGAAATGTAAAAGATGATTCTGTTACTTTCAAGTTTAATCCAAGGAACTAGAGGTCCAGAAATATTGTTTTTCCTAAGTCACAAATAAGGAACAGTTGGCAAATGATTTTTTATGGTAGTCTACTAGCTGGCAAATCTGCACTGTCTTAGTAGAAGGTAAAACAATTTTAAAAAGGAAGCAAATGCAAAAACTAGTAAATGAATACACAAATAAGATTGAACAGTGAGTGAATGAGCAAGATAATATGTGTATTCATGTATAAGTAGACAAGAATACTTTTTCATAAGCAATTTGAATGCTGTTTCTATATATAACATTTTAAGTAGTAGAAATAATAGTGGTAAGGAAAAGTAGAGAAATGGTGGAATAAATGGTGGAATAGAGTAAAAGCTAATGCCGTAGTATTGAAACTGATATTAGAAGTGAACATCTGGGCATTGTTTTTAAAATTTAACTTTAAAATGGTGACTATAAATAACTTTTGTGCTCATAGGTTTATTTGTTGACAACATAGGAAACAGATACATCCAGTTTGCAGCAGAATTTTTTCACGATGTCAGTTAAGAATACCATTTTCAGTTTTTTCAGTTCAGTCACTCAGTCATGTCCAACTCTTTGCAATGCTATTGACTGCAGCATGCCAGGCCTCCCTGTCCATCACCAACTCCTGGAGTTTACTCAAACTCATGTCCATCAAGTCGGTGATACCATCCAACCATCTCATCCTCTGTCGTGCCCTTCTCCTGCCTTCAATCTTTCCCAGCATCAGGGTTTTTTCAAATGAGTCAGTTCTTTGCATCAGGTGGCCAAAGTATTGGAGTTTCAGCTTCAGTATCAGTCTTTCCAATGTATATTCAGGACTGATTTCCTTTAGGATTGACAGTTTGATCTCCTTGCCGTCCAAGGGACTCAGCACTGTTAATTTTAGGGAAGAAATCAGAGTGGAGAGATGAGCTGTTTGACAAGATTAACAGGGGTAGAACATATGTTCACAGACAAGCGGAGAACTTAAGTAGTTCTGATACCACATATGAATTACCTGTTCCTCAGCCTGTGTTGGAAAGGGATAAGATCTTTGTGACTTCAATTTTGTGTGTGTCCATACCACTGATAGAGGCAGAGAGAATGGTCTCTGTGGAAATAGTAAGCTGAACAGAGATTCAGCCCCCATTTGGAGCATTCATCTTCTAGGGTCATGGTGTTAAAATCATTTAGCATTGACAAGCACCAGTTGGACAGAACATCAATGACCCACCATGCTGACACACGGCCAGACCAGAATCAGACACCTTCTTTTCTCTGAGGATGGATGAGACTCATGCAGAAACAAATGGAGTACTCATGTGGGGTGCTCAATTTAAGGGGGTGTCCGTGACTCCAGCATGCAAGACAAATGATATTTCAGCACACAATTTATAAAAATAAAAATGTCAGAAATCTAAATCTAAACATGAAATTTAAAAATTGAAGCTAATAAAATTTTTAATAAAATTAATGATAGTTTAAAAAGTTAGCTGAGGGTTAATGCTTTAAAATTACCTTGAGTAGTATTTCCTTCAGAAGGAAAGCAAACAGTATCTAGGGTCTATAGTGTATCATTTGCAATAGCACTCATATAATCTGTATTAGCTGGGATTAGCTGGAAAATCAGACCTATAGGATATGTAGAGAATTAGATAAGAGGAGTTTAGTTATGGGAATTGGCTAAAAGGCTGAGAGGTTAAAGCAAAAGTCAAGTTAGTCATGTCTGACTTGAGATCCCATGGACTTCATGCCACCAGGAGACTCCCCTGTACGTGGAACTCTCCAGACAAGAATAATGCAGTGGGTAGCCATTCCCTTCTCCAGGGTATCTTCCTGGCGCAGGGATCAAATCTGGGTCTCCTGCATCACAGACAGATTATTGATCATCTGAGCCACCAGGAAAACTAAGAAAGGAGGTATTATAAGTCAGTCTGAGTCCAGTGCCCAGGAAACCAGGGGCTTCAATGTGGAGGAGGGCATGGCAACTCACTCCAGTTTTCTTGCCTGGAGAATCACAATGGGCAGAGGAGCCTGGTGGGCTACAGACCATGGGGGTCACAGAGTTGGACATGACTGAATGACTAACACTTTCAGTGTCTGAGGGCAGGAGAGGAAGAATGTCCCAGCTCAAGAAGAGAGAGAAAGAATCCACACTTTCTTTCTTTACATTTTGTTCTGTTTGGGCTCTCAATGGACGAATGATGCCCACTCACACTGGTGAGGGCAGACCTTCTTTATTTAATCTGCTGGCTCTAGCCCAGTCATGTTGACATATAAAATTAACCATCACAGATGTTACTTCCTCACCTCCCCTCTCTCTGTTCTATAAAAGAAACTGACATCCAGACCCCTATAAGACAGTACTCTAGGACACTAACCACCACCTTCTCTAACATTTGGCTTTCCAAATAAAATCAGTATTCCTTGCCTCAAAAAAATTAACTATCACACTGTCCAAAATCATTACTCCTACGACAGCTAGAAATAGATGACTCATACTGCAGAGAACAAGCAATCAACGGAGACCACCCACAAGATGACCAAGCTGTTGCAATTAGCAGACACCAGTTTTTATAATAAATAGACATTATAACTGCTGAGGATTATAAAGAAAAATATGTACAAAGTAAATGAAAATATAGAAAAACTCAGAAGTGAAATGAAAACTATAAAGAGAAACATTTGAAGGAATTATTTCATGTGCTGTGGGGGCTGGCGAGTTCCGAGTCTGTGGAGCAAGCAGGCAGGCAATCTGGAAGTTCAGGGAGCTGCTGACGCTGTCGTTTTGAGTCTGAAGTCTCCAGGCTGAAAACTCAGGCCGGGTTTCTATGTCTTGTGACTAATTGCTCCTTGCTCTAGAAACCTTGATCTTTGCTCTAAAGTCCTTAACTGAATGGGTGAGACTCACATGCCTTTGGGAGGGTAATTTGCTTTGCTCAATATCTACTGATTTAAGCTTAATCAAATCTAAAAAGTACCTTTAAAACAATATTAAGGGTGTGTTTGATGAATCAACTGGCACTAAGGTATAGCCAAGTTGGCACATAAAATTAATCATCACAGTTATCATTTTATTCTAAGTACACACTTAAGCAATATGCGTCAATGGAATTGGTAAATAAGTAATTGTCTGCTATGGATACTCTTCTACTACTCTTTAACAGCATGTTGTGTATTGATAGAGAAAAAATCCACAAAAAATGAAACTGGATAAAAGTGATATTTTTAATCAGTCATGTACTCAATATATTTTTAAGGTTTTAGTCTTCAAAGACATCAGTTTTCAAATCAGTTATTTGCATTTTACACTTTAAAGTCTTTAAATCTCCAATTGTTAGAGGTGCTAAACATATCTTAGCTCCCATATGTTTTTATAACAGATATAATAACTTAACAATTTTTGTTAAGAATTCTAATCCTAAAAAAGCTTATTTCCTCTTTCTTCTCTCCCTCTCTCTTTTTATTCTTTACATGTGTGAGATGAGTAGAGTGAGATGAATAGGGTGAAGCAACTGTTTGTAGGAGTCATGTGCTTGGAAGAAGGCATTAGGAACTGTGCAGTTCCCCCAAAAAAACAGTGATGAAATTTTCATTAGCTGGATTGCAGGTTGGGTCCATTACATTTCAAAAAGCTCCTTACTTTTTATTCTTTTCTGAAGCAAGAGTAAAGGACATTTTTTAAAGGAGAAATAACCTTTACTTGCTACCATGGAGAGGGATGTTATACAGTTTGCCTTGGAAAAGTTTATTATCTCCCTACCAGTAAGTTATTTGAAATTAATTATTCATTTATGTGGCAAAGATAAAGAAGAGAATATATTATGAAGATAAAATGTGCCTGCTGTTTTTTTGTTTATCACAAACATTTAGAAGCTTTAGAAGCACAAAGCAATGACCCTGTGACCCAGGAATTCGACAGCTAGAGAAAATATGCTCTTGAGAAAATTGAGTTCATGGTTTTAGGAAAACCTCATAAAGATCTTCAATCAACATTGCTTTTAGTAGTAAAAATCTAGAAACAATAAAATATGCTTTCATTGAAGAATGGATAAATTTAGTATGGTCTAATAATGGAATAACCTGAAATAAGGGATATATTCATCAAAATAAGTAAACTTCAAATATATAACTTTAAGTGAATAAAAAACATGTTAAAAATGATAAGATCATGCTATATAACATATGTAAATATTACAACATATTTTATGAACATATATGTGTATGTGTGTGTGTGTGTGTGTATGTATACATACACAGTTTCCTTAAAGAATGGTAAAGAATCTGTTAGCAATTTCGGAGATATGGGTTCCATCCCTGGGTCTGGAAGATTCCCTGGAGAAGGAAATGGAAACCCACTCCAGTATTCTTGCCTGGAAAATTCCATGGACAGAAAAGCCTGCTGGGTTACAGTCCATGGAGCTGCAAAAGCGTCAGATACGATGCAGCAACTAAACACCAACATACACATACACATAATCATGAAGGGAAAGAAATACATTCATTCTACATCTCTGGAAAAAGATGGAAGGAGTTATGATGGGGGCAGGATTGAATGTCTGTAGTATATCTATATACAAAGAGCCCTTTTAATAGATGGAAAATATATTAGAATATACATTATAGTTAACTCTAGGTGATGGTTTCACAGATTTCTGCCATATTAATGTCTATACATTTTTATCTTTGCAGAAAATCATGATTAAAACTAAAATGCTATTAACTGAAAACAGAGATGAAAGAAGGCTCTTTTAGGGAGGGGCATTGTAGCTACTGATTAGTATTTGCATCCAGTTGGAACTTTCACAAAGGAAATCAACAACAGGCAGTTCTTGCTCCCTATCAGAACTCCTTAAGCCTTCTAAAAAGAAGAGGTAGGAATGCTCAGATTCTTTGGAAATTTTAAAGTCTAAGTAGTATACTTTATGATACAGACTGAATATATTAAACTGAGTAATGATGAAAAATTAGTGATCAATGTGCATTTATAATTCAATAATATATTCAGGTACATGTAAATATTTATTTTAAAGTATATCCTTCATGAGTTTGTTTACAAAACATAAACAGAGTTGCAGATGTAGAAAACAAACTTATGGTTACAATAGGATAAGCAGGGGCGGGGGTAACTGGAAGGTGGGATTGACATATACACACTGCTATATGTAAAATAGATGCGACAACCAATAAGGACCTGCTGTAGAGCACAACGAACTAGACTCAATACTCTGTAACGGGCTATATGGGAAAAGAATCTAAAAAAGAGTGGGTACATGTGTATGTATAACTGATTCACTTTGCTGTAATTGGAAACAAACACAACATTGTAATTCAACTATACTCTGATAAAAATTAAAAAAAATAAGATAGGTGAACAACAAGGACATATTGCCTAGCACAGGGAACTATACTTAATACCTTGTAACAACCTATAATGAAAAAGTTTCTGATAAAGAATATATATGTATATATTGCTGAACATTTTGCTGTATCAGTTCAGTTCAGTTCAGTCACTCAGTCGTGTCCGACTCTTTGCGACCCCATGAATCGCAGCACTCCAGGCCTCCCTGTCCATCACCATCTCCCGGAGTTCACTCAGACTCACGTCCATCGTGTCTGTGATGCCATCCAGCCATCTCATCCTGGGTTGTCCCCTACTCCTCCTGCCCCCAATCCCTCCCAGCATCAGAGTCTTTTCCAATGAATCAACTCTTCGCATGAAGTGGCCAGAGTACTGGAGTTTCTGCTTCAGCATCATTCCTTCCAAGAAATCCCAGGATTGATCTCCTTCAGAATGGACTGGTTGGATCTCCTTGCAGTCCAAGGGACTCTCAAGAGTCTTCTCCAACACCACAGTTCAAAAGCATCAATT
>SJYQ01000737.1:18739-53541 GCA_006410935.1 Redunca redunca
ATGCAAAGAAATAGAGGAAAACAACAGAATGGGAAAGACTAGAGATCTCTTCAAGAAAATTAGAGATACCAAGGGAACATTTCATGCAAAGACAGGTATAATAAAGGACAGAAATGATATGAAGCTAACAGAAGCAGAAGATATTAAGAAGAGGTGGCAAGAATACACAGAAGACCTGTACAAAAAAGATCTTCACGACCCAGACAATCATGATGATGTGATCCCTAATCTAGAGCCAGGCATCTTGGAATGTGAAGTCAAGTGGGCCTTAGAAAGCATCACTATGAACAAAGCTAGTGGAGGCGATGGAATTCCAGTTGAGCTCTTTCAAATCCTGAAAGATGATGCTGTGAAAGTGCTGCACTCAATATGCCAGCAAATTTGGAAAACTCAGCAGTGGCCACAGGACTGGAAAAGGTCAGTTTTCATTCCAATCCCAAAGAAAGGCAATGCCAATGAATGCTCAAACTACCGCACAATTGCACTCATTTCACAGCTAGTAAAGTAATTTTGCTGTATACTTAAAGCTAACACAGAATTGAAAATTAAATCTACTGAAAAAATTACAGACCATGGACAAGAAAAAAGAAAGTATATCCTTATTTAAAACTGAGAAACATAAATACACGAAAAAAGCAGGATCATCTTATTTTCATAAATTGGGTCCAAAGAAAGCGTTTCAAAGAAAGCAGAATTTTCTAGACTCTGTGCTTACCTATAAGAGAGTGAAATTCTATAGATTGGAGGAAAAAACCTACAAGATAAAACTAATGAAATCTTTCAGCTTGCCTATATACACTTGCCTATAGAGAAAAAGTATGGAAGCCTTATTTCTCCTGCAAACATACACTGTTAAATGGGATTATTTAATACCCCTCTGGTGGTTTTATTGGAAAGGCAGTTAGAAATCATACAAATTCCACTTCTTCTTTCATCATGCATGCCATATTTCATAATGTAATCTCAAATACAGTCACATGGTGAGGCAAAATTCTCTTTATAATAAAAAAGTGCCATTTTCAGAAGATACATGCTTACTGGAATCGCTCACATGTGCCCAAAGCAGCCTGTGTATATATATATTTTTTTATCACTGGCATATAAAGTAGGCCAGGCTCAAGTTATCATCAAAAAGTGCATTCATTGGAAAAGAAACAAATCATTTTCTTTGTAGATGAGATAAATTACTTAAAAACTATTATGTGGCTATTTTACTAATGAAAAGTAACTTAAAGAGTATTTGTATTTTCAGTATAAATGAACTGATTCAGTAGATTAGAATAATAGAATGTAGAAATGGAGAGAAAAAAATGGACAATAAAGCAAAAACTGTATTTTCCCCAGCATATTTCTCCAGAATATTTTTGCAGCCCTAGAATAATTAGTAAAATAAAAATAGGTAATTGTGCATAGATTTATAATCACACATAGCTTCTGTAAAGTATTTAAGATGTACTCATTAATTTTCAGAGTAAAATATTATACTTACATGGGATCTTAGTCATCATCTTTCCACATCTTTGATTTATACTTGAGGATATTGAGGTTCAAATAAGTGTATGTTCACAGCTCTTTGGAAGCAGAACCAAGAGCAGAAAAACCTCATGTTTGTGCTCTTTCAAGTACACCTGGACAACTTTTCTTAAGAAACATAATGGAGAAATTTGATCAGTCACTAAATCATGTCCAACTCATTGCAACCCCACGAACTGACACACGCCAAGTTTCTTTGTCCTTAACTATCTCTGGGAGTTTGCTCAATAAGTCCACAGAATAAACCTAAAACACCACTAAATCAAATCCTCTGTTATTAATGAAGGTAATCGTTAGATAACGAGGGAATAAATGTTCTGATGTCAAATTATCATTTTAGAAGGGGATAGAAAAGACTTTGGCAGCCAGAAACAATCACAGAAAAGTCTTAGGATTGTTCCTTTTTGTGTTTAATAACAATTTATAAAAGCTTTTATATAAAAAATAATTTATGCCTAGAATTGTGCTGGTCATTGAGCATACAAAGATGAATAACCTATTTCCTGCTTTTAAGACTGTCAAAAGCTTTTGTGTGATATAGGTAAATGCATTAAGGGCAATGAGGAAAGTACTATAATTAAAGTTTGTAGAAATCATTGTGGGGATATTTTATTGCCTACGGAGTACCTCCCATAGTACCTCCCTCCCTGAGTACCTTTAGTAGTCTTAAAAAATGGCTAGGTTAGCAAAGTGTAAGAATGCTGAAAGCTATGATTTTTCCAGTAGTCATGTATGGATGTGAGAGTTGGACCATAAAGATAGCTGAGCACCGAAGAACTGATGCTTTCAAATTGTGGTGCTGGAGAAGACTCTTGCGAGTTCCTTGGACTCCAAAGAGATTCAAGCAGTCCATCCTAAAGGAGGTCAACCCTGAATATTCATTGGAAGACTGGATGCTGAAGTTGAAGCTCCAATACTTTGGCCACATAATGCAAAGAGCCAACTCACTGGAAAAGACCTTGATCCTGGGAAAGATTGAAAGCAAGAGGAGAAGGGGACAACAGAGAATGAGATGGTTAGATAACATCACTGACTCAATGGACATGAATTTGAGCAAATTCTTAGAGATAGTGAAGGGCAGGGAAGCCTGGTGTGCTGCCATCCATGGGGTCACAAAGAGTTGGATTTGCCTTAGCAACTGAAAAACAACAATAAAAAGTGCTGATGTGGAGGTTAAGGAAGAACATGAAGATGGAACTGGAGATGCACCAGTGGTGGTTGGGGAATGCAGCACCAGAAAGACAAAGAGCTATGGAAGATAAGACACCATCTTTTCATTAACTTGTTTGGAGGGGAGCACACTTCACACCAGCTCTGTCTCCCACACTGGGCACACAGCAGGAACAATGGGGCATGGCTCCTCTCTCACCTTCTAAAAGTTTCCTGCCATATGCAAGATGCAAATTTACCTTGTGGTATGGGGAGAGTGGTTGAACAGTTACTTGATCAAGGTTTTGGATTTATAAAACTGATCCTGGCAGTTCCAAGGAGGATGAAGTTAATTTTGTTGGGGCCCAGATGGTGGGAGCTGATGATACTTGAAGCAGGAATCCAGATTGAGAACTTCTTTCTCAAAAGAGTTCCATGGTCCAGAGGTCTGACAGTGTCTGGAACTGAGGAAATGAAGGCCATTTCTTCCCCCCCACTGTACTACACCCCTCTCTTCCAAACCTCTGTGTTGTTTAAAGAGAAGCCTTTGCAATCATTCTCTAAGAAAGTGTGGGAAGAAGTGGAAATGGTTTCCTAAGTGTCAAAGATACTAAATGTTGGAGAAGAGAGAGAGAGCTGCTGTGTCTATCAACTCTGGGGCTCAGAAATGCTATGTTTATCCCAGTTGGGTTTAGAAATGTCACCTGTCTAGTCTTCCCAAACCACCAGTGTCTCAGGCAGCCTTCAGGAAGAGTTTCATCTTTCCATCCCCTTTCCTAAAACTGGATTCTTTAATCTCCTGCCTCTGAAGTTTAACTTGCCCAGATGACTTTCCTATTTCCTCTGCCTTTATGAGTCTGTTGTTTATTCAACTCCTGCCTCTGAAGTTTAACTTGCCCAGACGACTTTCCTATTTCCTCTGCCTTTATGAGTCTGTTGTTTATTCAAAAACCAGTTTACACCTATGTTTCCACTTCACTTCTCCTGATACTCTTAGTCCTTTCTTTATTTACCATGTTTTTCTTCATTTTGTAGTCTCAGAATGTAATGTGCTAAATAAGACATAAGACATAAGACATAATCATTATTTAGAAATATGTGTGTAAAACCAAGGATATAAGATAAGAAAAAAAATGATAGTCCTTGAGTTTTGGTCCAATTGTTAGGCAGAGGCTCACTTTAGTTCTGGATCTGTTTATGTGAAAATTTTCTTGAGTAAAAATGAGAATGTTTCTTAATCATTGAGTCTCAATAATAAGTATGTGACTGATACATACAATGGCCTAGAGCCTCAGAATTAGAGATTATCTAGGGATGGAGGAGCCTGGTAGGCTGCAGTCCATGGGGTCACTAGGAGTCGGACACGACTGAGCGACTTCACTTTCACTTTTCCCTTTCATGCATTGGAGAAGGAAATGGCAACCCACTGCAGTTCTTGGTTGGAGAATCCCAGGGACGGGGGAGCCTGGTGGGCTGCCATCTCTGGGGTCGCACAGAGTCGGATATGACTGAAGTGACTTAGCAGCAGCAGCAGCAGCAGCAGCTGGAAACTAAATTTATGCAGTGTCCCAAAATAATAAAAATGAAATTGGGCATAGTTTTATTTTTTAGTATGATAAAAACATGACTTTATTTCAGAAAACAGTTGCGTAGTTCATAAATGCACTTGATGTATAAATTTAAAAATATTAGGCTCAATTTTTAATTTGAAGATATGAATTTAAATTAAAAAAATTAACAACTTTTAAGTAATAAACCTTAGAAATAACTATAGATGTTTTACTTTCAAGGCAAATCTGCAGGGCACTAGGAGGAATAAATATGAAAATTTGGATGTCTGAAAGAGACAGGATCACAGAGATAAGCTTAGAGAGATAGGCAGAGATCCCATCATGCTTGGCCTCCAAGGCTCTATGAAGTGTTTTTATGTTGATACTCTGGGTGACATGGATTTTTTTCTGATGTCTAACATTTAATATCTGTATAGTCTTATATAAGCTAATTAACCTATGTAAACATCTGTGTAATCAGTATTCATTGGGAAGACTGAATGAGAACATGTGTATTAAGTAAAATGCTTAGCACATAGCACTCAATAAATGTCAGCTACTAATCTTTTCTTTTTCTGAAATATGTTTGTATTACAAAAAATTCTAATAAAATTCAGTATTAAGACTAATACTGAATTGACCACCAGATGGTAAATACCAAAATCAGATTGATTATATTCTTTGCAGCCAAAGATGGAGAAGTTCTATACAGCCAGCAAAAACAAGATTTGGAGCAGACTGTGGCTCAGAAAATGAACTCCTTATTGCAAAATTCATACTTAAATTGAAGAAATTAGGGAAAACCACTAGATTATTCAGGTATGACCTAAATCAAATCCTTTACAATTATAAAGTGGAAGTGACAAATAGATTCAAGGGATTAGATCTGATGGACAAAGTGCCTGAAGAACTATGGATGGAGGTTTGTGCCATTGTACAGGAGGCAGGGATCAAGACCATCCCCAAGAAGAAGAAATGCACAAAGGCAAAATGGCTGTCTGAGGAGGCCTTACAAATAGCTGAGAAAAGAAGAGAAGTTAAGGCAAAAGAGGAAAAGAAAGATATACCCATTTGAATGCAGAGTTCCAAAGAATAGCAAGGAGAGGGAAGAAAGCCTTCCTCAGTGATCACTACAAAGAAATAGAGGAAAATAATAGAGTAGGGAAGACTAGAGATCTCTTAAAGAAAATTAGAGATACCAAGGGAACATTTCATCCAAAGACAGGTATAATAAAGGACAGAAATGATATGAAGCTAACAGAAGCAGAAGATATTAAGAAGAGGTGGCAAGAATACACAGAAAAACTATACAAAAAAGATCTTCATGACCCAGATAACCACGATAGTGTGATCACTCACCTGGAGCCAGACATCCTGGAATGTGAAGTCAAGTGGACCTTAGGAAGCGTCACTACAAACAAAGCTAGAGGAGGTGATGGAATTTTAGTGGAGCTATTTCAAATCCTGAAAGATGATGCTGTGAAAGTGCTGCATGCAGTATGCCAGCAAATTTGGAAAACTCAGCAGTGGCCACAGGACTAGAAGGTGTTTTCACTAGAACCCCAAAGATAGGCAATGCCAAAGAATGTTCAAACTTGTGCATAATTGCACTCATCTCACATGCTAGCAAAGTAATGCTCAAAATTCTCCAAGTTAGGCTTCAACAGTACATGAACCATGAACTTCCAGATGTTCAAGGTGTATTTAGAAAAGACAGAGGAACCAGAGATCAAATTGCCAACATCTGCTGGATCATCAAAAAAGAAAGGGAGTTCCAGAAAAATATCTACTTCTGCTTTATTGAGTGTACCAAAGCCTTTGACTTGTGGATCACAACAAACTGTGGAAAATTCTGAAAGAGATGGGAATACCAAGACCACCTGACTTGTCTCCAGAAAAATCTGTATGTATGTAAAGAAGCAACTACTAGAACTGGACATGGAACAACAGACTGGTTCCAAATTGGGAAAGGAGTATGTCAAGCTGTATATTGTCACCCTGCTTATTTAACTTATATGCAGAGTACATCAAGAGAAATGCTGGGCTGGATGAAGCACAAGCTGGAATCAAGATTGCTGGGAGAAATATCAATAACCTCAGATATGCAGATGACACCACCCTTATGGCTGAAAGCAAAGAACTAAAGAATCTCTTGATGAAAGTGAAAGAGGAGAGTGAAAAATTTGGCTTATAACTCAACATTCAGAAAACTAAGATCATGGCATCTGGTCCCATCACTTCATGGCAAATGATGGGAAAGCAATGGAAACAGTGACAGATTTTTTGGGGGGAGCTCCAGAATTGCTGCTGATGGTTACTGCAGCCATGAAATTAAAAGATGCTTGCTCCTTGGAAGAAAAGCTATGACCAACCTAGACAGCATATTAAAAGGCAGAGAGATTACTTTGCCAACAAAGGCCCATCTAGTCAAAGCTGTGGTTTTTCCAGTAATCATGTATGGATGTGAGAGTTGGGCCATAAAGAAAGCTGAGCACTTAAGAATTGATGCTTTTGAACTGTGGTGTTGGAGAAGACTCTTGAGAGTCCCTTGGGCTGCAAAGAGATCCAACTAGTCCATTCTAAAGGAAATCAGTCCTGGATATTCATTGGAAGGACTGATGCTTAGGTGGAAATTCCAATACTTGGGCCACCTGATGTGAAGAATGGACTCATTTGAAAAGACCTTGATGTGGAGAAAGAGTGAAGGCGGGAGGAGGAGGGGACTACAGAGGATGAGATGTTTGGATGGCATCACCAACTCTATGGACATGAGTTTGAGCAAGCTCCAGAAGTTGGTGATGGACAGGGAGGCCTGGTGTGCTGCAGTTCACGGGGTCGCCTGAGCTACTGAACTGAAGAGCCTTGCCAACCCTATGAGTCATGAGAGAAGTAGTCAGGAAAGTGATTATTTTCTCCAGGGTGACTTGAATTATTCTTTTACTAATGAATGCTATGGGTGTGTGGTCGTCTTTTCTGTTAATATCCTGATTTAATTCCTGTCTTGGTCAACTACTCATACCTATAGTGCCTGATGCCCCACTTAGAAGGAATGAGAGGACATTTATAGGAAAGAACCGCATCCTCTCTGTGTTGTGATTTAACCTATGTTGTGACTACTGAAGAATATTGTTTTTGCCTAATGTATCTCTCCTGCTTCCCAGGTGGCACAGTGGTAAAAAATCTGCCTACCAATGCAGGAGACACAAGAGAGAGGGACTCTATTCCTGGGTCAAGGAGATACCGTGGAGGAGGAAATGGAAACCCACTCCAGGTTTCTTGCCTCGGAAATCCCATGGACAGAAGAGCTTGTTGGACACAACTGAGCAAATGAGCGCATGTGCATGTACATGCAAATGAGCGCATGTGCACGTACACACTAGAATTCTGTCCCTAGCCAGATTCCCAATCCTTTCTAACTAAACATGGAAGCATTCCAAACACAACCATCAATTTCCCTGCGGCTCCAGCCCACTCTCAGGAAGGAGGCAGTCTTTCCTTTTAGGCTGCATTCCTTGTAGGCAGTGAGCTTCTTGCATGGAGTGTAAGATCCTTCCTCTATTTGCTGACTTGAAAGCTAGTATTAGGGGGAGTATTTTGTTCCCAGTCCTGGTGAGAGTGCCATTTAAAAAATCTGCTCTCATCTTACTCCCTTATTCAGTTGGAAGACAGAGCTCACACATATGTACTCCATGCAGGGCCTGCCTCCTTTTTTTCCTCCAGGAGCATGGAGTGGGCGGGACATGGACCATCCACTGGGTGCCAGGTCCTTCTCTGCCCTTACCAGTGAGTGAGAGCCTGGTGGATGGGTTCAACTGGCACTTCTCCAACTGTGCCATTCAACCTCCATCTCCAACAGAGTCTTCGTAAAAAGTTATAGAGCTGATGTTTTCACCATCAGATGGTGTTCTTTTTTATTTCTTAATCTGTTCAGAGTAGAGGAAGAAGAATGCGATTTGCTGGCATGCTGGGAGCCTTGGCACCTGGTAAAGAATAGATATTCCCTCGATTTCTGCTGCATGAATGGGGATAACACTTAATCGAACTCAATAAGTGAGAGGAAAATTGAATTAGCCTTAAAGTCTCATAAGTACAGCTATACTTAAAAAAAAATCATGTGCTTGCAAAAGCTGTTGGTTTAATAAATCATTTGCCATGGAATGAGCTTTGTGAATATTTATCTCCTCAGTATTAGGTAGCCAGCATAATAGTATAATAATAGACCACAAGGAATCACAGGCAAAAGGGCAGCTCATCCAGAGATTTTAAATGATTATAATCATAAGAGCAGACAACTAGTAAAACCTTTATATAGAATGAGAAAGGAGGGGAAAAAATGATGTCAATTTCAGCATAAGCCATTATAGGATAATCTGTCTTCCAAACTATCACAGAATCATTTATGGCTCACCATCCAAAAATACACCTTTTAATCACACTTGGCATTGCTTACATTTATTTTCAGGGCAATGTAAAGTTCATGCTATTTTCATGGCTGAAAAATTGAGAGGTATTTCTATTCACCCATAATTGTTATTCACTTTTATAATGTGTATGGATATGGTGAATACTTAGAGACCATTTTTGTATCACACCAACACTTCGAAGAAGATTGAAAGCAAACTGAAGTGTTGCTTTTACCTTAGGCACAAATTTTTAAGTTTAGTCATTTACCTCTTAAATCACATTTAATTTTTACAACATATTTTAGAAAAGTAAAAGAGGGATTCTAGGTTGCAATTAAGATTTGTTTGAAGAAAATAACATTCACTTGAACTGTATTTCCTACTTAGGAGATCGAACCAAATTTTCATATAAAACTAAGCATGAAAATTCCTTATGAATTTCCCAAGAATTAATGTCTGTTTTTCTTCATTAATCTCTCTTGCACACATACAGATATGTTCTATGAACTGATTCGGTATGATTCTTCGTAAGTCATTGCCATGGAATCATCGAAGGTGTTTTAGGCACTTAGCTTCAAACTGAGATCTTGACTGCTTTTCTAATCCAAAAGAAAGATGGAAAATATGACTAAGAGACTAAATACCCAAATCTAGAATAAAACCAAAAGACATCAAGGAATCCAAATAGCTAAGAACACACGCTTATAGAAGTAAATACTATTTGAATATAATCATGTTTCAGGCAAATGCTTCCAACTGTGTGTGCTATTGGCTTATCTGACTCTTGGAAGATTTCGTCTTGCTCAGAAGAAGGAAGTTTCAAAAAGTCTGTACAGTCAAAAAGTCGTCCGTGGCTTCAGTTAACATAGTCGTCTCACCTTCCCCACACTTCCTCACCAGTGTCATTTCACCCAAGTGGCAGATCACCAAAGATAATCAATCTTATTAAACTCCTGAGAGAGTTTTGTGCTTTAAAGTATTTAAATTCTCCAGAAATATCACATAATCAACTCCCTATTTTTTTCAAGTGGCTTGAATTTAAGATGCTTTCAAGTAATGTTTTGCCCTCACAACTCTCAGATTCTTGAATTTGGTTTCTAAGGTTGCTGTAAAAAAAAAAAAAAAAGATGTGGTAAATGTGGTCCAATCTCCGAGTGAAGTGGAAGAGCTAGTCCTCAGTCGTGTCTGACTCTTTGCATCCCCATGGACTGTAGCCCGCCAGGCTCCTCTGTCCATGGAATTCTCCAGGCAGGAAAACTGGAGTGGGTAGCCTTTCCCTTCTATAGGGGATCTTCCTGATCCAGGGATCGAACCCGAGTTTCCCGCATTGCAGGCGAATTCTTTACCGTCTGAGCCACCAGGAAGCCCATAGTTTCTGAATATGTCGCCTTATTATGGGGCAGCCCAATCAACTCCCAGGATGGTCCATGAAAGCCAACTAGGGTCAAGCACAGGGACATCAGAGTTCAACTTGGTTTTTGTTGCCATTGTTGTTTGTTTCACTTATTCATTAAACAAATATGTGTTCAGAATGTGTTATGGGCCAGGTGGTTTATTAGGTATTGAAGGGCTTTCTCACAGATGCAAATGAATTCTAAAATGAAGCTTTGTTTATTCTGTCATGCCAGAGTAGACATGTTGAACCTTTTACAATCAAAAACTATGCAATCTCTAAAGCTGTCTTTCACCTCCCTTCACTTCCTCTTCTACATTGTCATTGTGTGTGTGTGTGTGTGTGTGTGTGTGTGTGTGTGTGTGTGTGTAGGCAAATAATATTTGTAGATTTTGTAAATCTGTCTTTCCTTCTGGGCTGTGAGCTACTCCATAGCATGTACTTTTTATACCTAGTGAGTAACATGTAATAACTACCCAGAAAATGTCTAGGTAAAGAATGAATAACTTCATTTGGTTCATAATTTAAATATATAAACCTGTTCTAATTCTTAAAATAGATAAAATGGTACCCTAAACCTATTAAATTAAAAAGCCTATTTGATCTATTAGAATTTATATGTGATTTATAGTAATACATTTAAAAAAATGGGTAGAGATGATTTTCAGAGTAATATTACATAAAAGACTGGACCTAATGTTTTCTACAAGTCAATACAAATCATAGCTAATGGTGTTTAATTAAAACCTCTAGCAAAGTCATCAAATAGTGTCCTAGAGAACTTTATGAACATTTTAGTTTGCATTTCCATTAATATTTTAACTGGTACAAATCAATTGCAGGTACTAGTGTGGAAATTTATTCTCAGGCATCAGAACTCAGCCTCCAAGGCAACAAAACCCTGAAACCTTGAATATACAGCATTAATTTTTACTTCTATGTCTGAAAAAAAGAAAAAATTAGGGAATTGAAAGAAAAACACCAGTTGGAAACTCTGCATAAAAATGATACACCTGAATTCTGGCCAGTGTTTATCTTGGATACTTATAATCCATGTATTTCAAAGCAGTTGCTGATTTTCTTCCCCTTTCTTTTTTGAAATGACATTTTTAATTTAATGATAACACCCAGACATTTTAAATAGTTAAATCTTTCAGTTTTAGAATCAGCTGGGTGAGAGCAGAGGGAGGAGTGAAGATAAAAATATATTTAATATTTCTGATTAATAGGGAAACTAACCTTAGTTACTTAACAACATGGAACTCCTAAATTCATGAAAATGACATATGTTGCATTTTTTAAACAGTTATTCTTAAAATCTTCTAAATGTATAGCAGTTCTAGGACACTGAAATTTTAGATTCAAATATATGAAAACAAATAAATAAAAATTAGGATTTATAGTTGAAAAGAGTTCTGAGAGCAATCCATTTTCTCTCTTTTGGGAGGATTCAATAGTATAATATTTATTGAGTATTGACTGTCACCCAGATCAGCAAAGATGGTCATGCTGTCTGCTTTCATGGAGATTACAAGTTGGTGAGTGAGAGTGTGCAAGGGAGTAAGTCATAGCTTGCCTTTTTAAATTTTTTTGGATGAAACTGCAAAACAAAATCCTTCTGAATGCACACCACCTCTCCTTCTGCCATCACCCTAGGTCATGCTGTAGATGCACATAGCCAGCCTTCCTGAAAAGATTATCTTAGTATACCAGGTTTAATTTTTTAAATTTCTTTTCCTTCATGCCTGGACTAAAATCTGAACTTTCCTATCCTGGTACTTAAGAACTTTCAAAATCTTATTAATTTACCTGTCTTCTGACTGCTCTCTTTCTAACCTGTTACCTATTATAACTTCTTTATAGCTCTTAACACATTCAGAAATGATTTTACCTATTAGGATGAAGCTTTCAAGGGCTACTAACTCCAGTATTCTTGCCTGGAGAATTCCATGGATAGAGGAGCTTCAGTTCAGTCACTCAGTCATGTCCAACTCTTTGAGACTCCATGGACTGCAGTATGCCAAACCTTTCTGTCCATCACTGAATCCTGGAGCTTGCTCAAACTCATGTCCATCAAGTTGGTAATGCCATCCTACCATCTCATCCTCTGTCATCCCCTTCTCCTCCCACCTTCAGTCTTTCCCAGAATCAGGATCTTTTCCAAAGAGTCAGTTCTTCATATCAGGTGGCCAAAGTATTAAGGTTTCAGGTTCAGCATCAGTCCTTCCAATGAATATTCAGGACTGACTTCCTTTAGGACTGACTTGTTGGATCTCCTTGCAGTCCAAGGGACTCTCAAGAGTCTTCTCCAACACCACAGTTCAAAAGCATCAATTCTTCAGTGCTTGGCTTTCTTTATAGTCCAACTCTCACATCCATACATGACTACTGGAAAATCCATAGCATTGACTAGACAGACCTTTGTTGGCAAAGTAATGTCTCTGCTTTTTAATATGCTGTCTAGGTTAGTCATAACTTTTATTTCAAGGAGTCTTTTAATTTCATGGCTACAGTCACCATCTGCAGCAATTTTGGAGCCCCAAAAAACAAAAAGTCTGTCACGGTTTCCATTGTTTCCTCATCTATTTCCCATGAAGTGATGTGAACAGATGCCATGATCTTAGTTTTCTGAATGTTGAGTTATAAGCCAAGTTTTTCACTCTCCTCTTTCACTTTCATCAAGAGGTTCTTTAGTTCTTTGCTTTCAGCCATAAGGGTGGTGTCATCTGCATATCTGAGGTTATTGATATTTCTCCTGGGAATCTTGATTCCAGCTTGTGCTTCATCCAGCCCAGCATTTCTCATGATGTACTCTGCATATAAGTTAAATAAGCAGGGTGACAATATACAGCCTTGACGTACTCCTTTCCCAATCTGGAACCAGTCTGTTCCATGTCCAGTTCTAACTGTTGCTTCTTGACCTGCTACAGATTTCTCAGGAGGCAGGTCAGGTGGTGTGGTATTCCCACCTCTTTCAGAATTTTCCACAGTTTGTTGTGATCCACACAGTCAAAGGCTTTGGTACAGTCAATAAAAGCAGAAGTATATATTTTTCTGGAATTCTCTTGATTTTTCGATAGTCCAGCAGATGTTACCAATTTGATCTCTGGTTCCTCTGCCTTTTCTAAAACCAGCTTGAACATCTGGAAGTTCACGGTTCATGTACTGTTGAAGCCTGGCTTAGAGAATTTTGACCATTACTAGCGTGTGAGATGAGTGCAATTGTGCAGTAGTTTGAGCATTCTTTGGCATTGCCTTTCTTTGGAATTTGTCGAAACCAGCTTGACAAGCAGGGTTTCAGGAAATGTGATACGGCAAGAGAAAGAGAAATGAGACACAAGAATTTAGAGAAAAGTGAGGATCAGGGGACCAACACCGCTCCAAGGTGAAGGACCAAAACTGAATCTAAGCCAGCTTTATTATACTTTCAGACATGAATGAAAGAATATGTGGGGAGTTAAACTATAACTCATGTGCCCTTCAGGGCCAAAGAACAAAATGATTATTAATCATTGAGTTATTAGGAAAGAGTAATCAATAACAAATCAGTAACTAAGGCTAATATCCTTATCTATAGATTTTCCACCAGATACGTAAAACATGAGACTCTGAGACGCCAGTTGAGAAACAGTCTGGGGTCGGTTTTCTGGCCCCAGGATCATATCTTGTTTTCAAGATTATGAACTGTCCCCTCTGGACTTGTTCCAAGAGTCTCATGCCTTATAGCATCCAGTTTATCAATAATCATAAATTTCTTTTGTGGCCTTTGCCGGAGCCTGCTTTTCTTTTATTCTTCCTGTCTCCTACAGCAATTGGAATGAAAACTGACCTTTTCCAGTCCTGTGGCCACTGCTGAGTTTTCCAAATTTGCTGGCATATTGAGTACAGCACTTTCACAGCATCATCTTTCAGGATTTGAAATAGCTCCACTGGAATGCCATCACCTCCACTAGCTTTGTTCGTAGTGATGCTTTCTAAGGCCCACTTGACTTCACATTCCAGGATGTCTGGCTCTAGGTGAGTGATCACACCATCGTGATTATCTGAGGCATGAAGATCTTTTTTGTATAGTTCTCCTGTGTATTCTTGCCACCTCTTCTTAATATCTTCTGCTTCTGTTAGGTCCATACCATTTCTGTCCTTTATCAAACCCATCTTTGCATGAAGTGTTCCCTTGGTATCTCTAATTTTCTTGAAGAGATCTCTAGTCTTTCCCATTCTGTTGTTTTCCTCTATTTCTTTGCATTGATCACTAAAGAAGATTTTCTTATCTCTCCTTGCTATTCTTTGGAACTCTGGATTCAGATGCTTATATCTTTCCTTTTCTCCTTTGGTTTTCACACTACAATTATTAATGTGATGAGGAAATTCTGTGTCATTGACACTGATGGTCATTGGGTCTTGTGTGCTCTGTTTTAGACCCTGGGGTTGTAGACCATAGTCTTTGCTACTCAGCACACTTTAATATATAAAGAAGTAGGTGGTGAAGGTAAAGTTTAAAGGAATATAAAGTACTACGTTGGCATAACAAAAATATGGAACAATGAAATATTGCCACAGTCATGGCTACCAAGATGAGATGCTGTGGCACCAACACACAATTGTCCAGTTGACAGTTCATTTCTGTACAGACTTGATTGATTTACCAGTTTTGTGTTCCTTCTCAGCTCCACATACCCCCTTCTTTGTTCTACTTTGTGATACAGGGCTTGTATTCACAAACTGTTTTTTTTCTTTGCCTTGTCAGTATCAGCCTATGGTGTAGGGGGGAATCCTCTGGGGAGACTGCAAGACTGAGGGGAGGAAGGAAAGGCTTTCTCTTCTGCTTTCTGCTTGGTTTGGAGTTTTGCTTTTGCTTGTAGTAACAGAAGGGCTGTTGTCGGGGGGCAGGTCTCATAGCCATCCCTATGGCCCTACTGACACCCCAGCAATGGGTGGTGTGTTCCTATAGCAGCCACAGCATCTCCTAACTCAGGAGATTCAGGCATATCACTCTACACCTGTGGGGCCCCCTCTGAGTTTCTCAAAATCTTCTTGGTTTGCTGCTGGTGTGAAAGAGGACCTCTTGGTGGCCTTCCTCCCAGGAGCAATTCTCAGTTAGAACCAGTGTTTTGTTTGTTTTTGTGCTGTTAGCCTGTACTCTCAATCTCACTGGAGTTAGACTCCCAAACTAGATGTTGGAAATGGCAGGATTTATAAGCAAGAGGCAGGGCATCATTTATTAATCCCAGGACCACAAAACAAAACATAGTTTATCTACCTTTTCCTTCACTCACAGTCCACTATCTAATGAGGTGAAGATTGAGGTTCAAGCAGATCCTGACCCTGTCTCAAACCTGCTCAGAGCTTTTTATCAAATAACAGAATGGTTATTTCTAAGTCCCATTAATTCAGGCATCCTGAAAAAAAATTTTAAAGGATATTTGTTCCGATTAATTCTGCTTAAGGACTTCTTTTCACATTTTAAATCTTAGAATCCAAAGATTAGAAGGCGGTCTTCACAGGATGCTGCAGCATGGAGAATATTTAAGGAACTAAAGAGTTTTATTCTATCTTAATTACCTTCATACTGAAAGTTTACATATTAAATAATTGCTTGGAAGTGGTTGCAAAAATTCAGGTAACAGAATTCCTGACCCAGTTCAGTTCAATTCAGTCGCTCAGTCGTGTCCGACTCTTTGCGACCCCATGAATCGCAGCACACCAGGCCTCCCTGTCCATCACCAACTCCCGGAGTTCACTCAGACTCGCGTCCATCGAGTCAGTGATGCCATCCAGCCATCTCATCCTCGGTCATCCCCTTCTCCTCCTGCCCCCAATCCCTCCCAGCATCAAAGTCTTTTCCAATGAGTCAACTCTTTGCATGAGGTGGCCAAAGTACTGGAGTTTCAGCTTTAGTATCATTCCTTCCAAAGAATACCCAGGGCTGATCTCCTTCAGAATGGACTGGTTGGATCTCCTTGCAGTCCAAGGGACTCAAGTTGATGCCAATCAAGGAAGAGCATATAAAATGCACCAGAGTAAGTACTTCTTAGAGAAGAGCTATATAGTTGCATCTTCATATTTACAACTGAAGATTAATAAGTGTCAACCAAGTTTAGGATGGAAAAGCACCACTAAGGAGGCAAAATCCCTTATGTCTTCCAATATTCAGGTGCTTTGAGGATGTTAGGAGAGTGATTAAGGTGCAGTCACACGGAGTCCAGGTGTAACACGGCATATGGCACATTTCCTGCCTAGCTGAGCATTTCGGTGCTCTTGTCAGCTAAAATCACCAATTCAGTTTTATTGCCACTTACGAATGTGCAGATATGGATTTATTGTTTAAGTAAACTCTCAATAGTGTAATGAATCTTTATCATTTATACTGATTGTCATCATAAAATTACCTTAAAGGAAATGAGTATGAAGAGATTTTTATAAATTAAAAAAAATCTTTAAAAGTAATCATGTAACTAATATTTATTGAAATTTTTCTTAGTTATTATTTTAATTTCCTTAAATTTATAAGCTTACTTAATTTTCACAAGTGTAATTATTTTCCTGGATTTGCAGAAGTAAAAATCAAAGTAAGTAATTTGCCCATGATTATATTTAACAAGTGTAAGAATAGGGATTCAGTTTCAGATAGTCTTAATTAAAAAGACTGTGTACAATCTACTATATCATTCTCAATTTAAATGTTACAGATATTTTAATAAATTTCAACTTCTATGAAAACAAAACACAATGTACATCAATTGTGTACTATTTCTGGTAGTCAAGATAAGAAGTGGGTTGAAGATGAGGTACTCTTGGAGATGGGTTTTAAGATATCAATAAATTATTTGATACTTTTCCCTTCAAGAGGTGGAGTTTAATCTCTGTCCTGAAGTATGGATGGTACTTAGAGACTGACTTTTTTTAAGTAGAAATATCAGAAAGGACAGCATGCTACTTCTGAGATTGATAACTAGATGGTGGCTTCCACCTTGAGTATGTGCTCAGTAGCTCAGCCCTGTCTAACTCTTTGTGATTCCTTGGACTGTAGCCTGCCAGGCTCCTCTGTCTATGGAACTTTCCAGGTGAGAACATTGGAATGCATTGCCATTTCCTTCTCCAGCGGATCCTCCTGACCCAGGGATTGAACCCGTGTCTCCAGCATCTCCTGGATCGGTAGGCAGGTTCTTTACCACTGTGCCATCTGGGAAGATCATCTTGAGAAGACTGTCTCTCATTCTCATTCTTCCTCTTGTGTCACAATGCAGGGCAGCCTACAATCTGCAAGAGAGATCCCTGTAGCAAGAAATGACAGCTCTGTGTTACAGCCTCACAACTGAGCTTGGAAGCTGAGCCTCGAGGCGGAACTTCATGAGCAGAAATCTGAGCATGGAGACAACAGCTCACAAGAGCAGTTTGATTTCAACCTCACGGGACATCCTGAGTCACAACCACTCAGGTAATCTCCACCTGGAATCCTCAGCCCCATAAACTGAGTGAAATAGTGAATTCTTGATCTCTGTAAAATCTTAAATTTTGATGCATTTTAACAAAATAAATTATACTTTACAGAAACAACTATTTTAATTTCTTAGCCTTTTCATTTGGTGTTTACTTCCATTTCTCCCCAATGATTTGCTTATATTGATGTTTTTATTTAATCTTTCATTTTCAGTATCATCATGAAAAAATAGGCATGCAAGTGCATGTCCACACAAACACACATCATTTTATTTACTCTGCATTTGATTCTCTGAATTTATGGGTGTGGACAGGCAGAATTCTTGTATGTTTTTTCTTACATCGATATGTCCATGGATACATATGCACGCAGAAGTTTGGGAGGAGGGAACTGAATATATTCTCTTTTCTCTCATTTAACTTTTCCATAAGAGGACAATGAGAAGTAAATGCTTCTAAATCTGTTGGTAGAGGAAAATTCAAAATCGACATTATAGAAGGTATACCACATATAGAACACAAGCTCTACAGACATTACCTATGACCTGCAATGTGTTTCAGAATACACAGCCCTGGATTTGATTTAAATGAACAGATATCAAACTCTTTTACCACATGTCACCCAGTAAGATTCCAAAAAGCATCTTCTCTAAGGACAGGAGATAACGACAATGTCATGATGCTACTTCATCTGTATAGTCCATCAGATGAACTTGCTTTTGAGGAATAAGAAAAAACTAATGTGCATATATTTTTATTATGTAAGTGTAGACTTTCAGTAGAGGTGTGCGTTTTCATGCATATTTTTTGTAGTACATGACTCAGTTTAAATGTTCATGGAAATTACAAATACTATCATCTTTTATTTGTCATCATTTGGTAACATAGAAGGCTCAGATGCTACCCA
Source organism: Redunca redunca (assembly GCA_006410935.1). Classification (NCBI taxonomy): domain Eukaryota; kingdom Metazoa; phylum Chordata; class Mammalia; order Artiodactyla; family Bovidae; genus Redunca; species Redunca redunca. The sequence goes on from SJYQ01000737.1 coordinate 37,115, forward strand.
AAAAAAGGAGAAAGGACTTCCAAGGATAGCATCTGTCTCATTGGCAAAGCCTGCCCTGCGTGTGATTGTAGCCTCGGAATTGCCATGGAATTACCATTGGGTTTGGCACTTCTGAGATTACAACCCAGTGGATCTCTGTCTTTCTCTCTCTCCTTTTTTAAAGAAACCACTGACTTCCAGGTCATGTTCACATTCTGAAAAGTGTAATTGTACTTTGAAAAAGGTAAGCAGGCCTTCTTTACGTTCTTGTGCATCTCACCATGATGTCAAGCCCTTTATCTGCTAGACGATAATTAGAAGAGGACAGAACATGGTTGCCAGATTCTTAGCAGAGAAATGTGCTGTGTGGGCTGGGTGCCGCTCACCCTCCCACCTGGCTTGGCTAGTTTTCTAGCTCACATGCTTCCTTTCTTAATTAGAATTCAAGTACGCTGACAGTTTTCCTTGCTGTGAGATTGTCTCTTTCTCTCTCCTTAGTGTGGGCATCTGCATGTTATTTTATTATAAATTAAATCTTGGATCTCTTACTAAAATTGGGTCTTTCTGACAAGAAAAATGCATGCCTGTCTGCATATATCATCTCATTATTTCAGGTAGCTTACCTAATGACATATTCCTATGTGTATCTATTGAAAATTGAGGATATTTTTTCCTAATGGCTAAATTGAATCAGAGGAAATATCTTCACATTCACCTTAGTTTACTTAAATGGAAATTTCACAGACTTGGAATGATTTAGATGTTAGGTTAGAGAGCAGAACCTATAACATCAGATTTCTTGAGTCCTTTAATTTATTGCATATAGAATTAAAAGAGAAATAAAGACTAACGGTTAAAAATGAACATACTGATGAGTAGTTCAATTTACAAGCACATTTAAGCTCATCAATATTTAGTAAAAACATTCAAGGAATGGTGACATAATAAAACATTTGAATTCTGGTTTAATCAAGGAACAATAATAAAAGGACCTCACATGACCCCAGACTAAATAACTAAATAATGTAGCCGAATGGCTTGGTTAGGACAAAAGACACTCTTTTTTTCCCCTCTAAAGGAAATTTTATAACAACATGGAGATACCAAGATGATAAGTGACATATCAATTTTCATGTGGATCTGTAGATTATAGATTCTTTTTGATGAGTTCTGAGTTATTAAGTACTTCAATATTGGGTGACATGTCTTCTGAAAGTCAGAGTATGTACCCTTCCACTAAAATAACCTTCAAGAAAAGCGATCCTAAAACCTAACGGAAATTCACAATCTTAAGAACAAAGCACTACCATTACAAAGTCCACTTATGCTTCACTTTAAAATGCAACTCCAACAGAGAATGCATTGTCTTGATCTATTTTGAGAAGAGGTGACTGTAATATCATCTGCCACCTCACGAGTCTTGGGGCAGAAAGAAGTGGTGAGGAAGCTGGATACAGTTTTCAGAGCTAGTTTTAAGCAGCACAAATCTATCAGGTACAGTTCAGTCCTTTAGCAGATGAAGGTATTAAATCCAATCAGATTTCTGTCAGTGTCTTCCCTGATGTGCAAACAGCAGCTTTCAGACATTATCTCCACAGTCTGGGAACCTAACAAAACTGCCCCTGAAGGAAGCTTTCAGTCCTAACGAGCAACTGAGTAATATAACTTAAAAGAAAGGCAACTAAAGATAGCCCTGCTGACATGCTAGCCATCAATAACTATTTGAAATGCTTAATGGATACTAGCATACTGAAACCTCCTTGTTTCTACTAAGAGAAAAACATAAACTGTTGTGTTTGTTAGGCATGGAACTAGGCACAAAATTGGTCTGTCTTTACTGGTTCTCTGAGAAGACACTTGGACCATTATGAGACTTCACAGAGATTATGTACCTGAGGGGTACTCCTGTGTTATTAAACTGATAAAGTAACAAGGGCAAGTCACTTGTTTTAAAGGCAGGTTACCCTCCTCATTCTCTATTTCGGTTCAGTCTGTCTCAACTGTTTGGCTGGATGTCTGGTCTAATGAAACTTGCTTTTCATTAAGCAGCTGGTGACAGCTTGAGAGTCATTGTACTGTGATGCAGCAAACGACCCACTTTTAAATGGGTTAATGATAAAACGTTAATGGGAAAACTCATTGAAAACAAGCCAACTTCTATTAGTAGTATTGACCACACGATGGTCAATTGGCTCCTTCCAACCTTTTAAAATAGAATGCTTCTTTTAACACACAACTCTAAAATGTATGCTTTATAGGTTCTTGTCCACCCCATCTCTTTTTGAAGCACTAACTCCTCTGGGTTATTAAACCAACCCCCTCGTGCCCCTTACCCTCACATAGGCGCACCTTGCTGGGTCCTGTCCATTGCCATGCTAACCACATCACTCCCTTCGCAGAATTTTTTCTAATGGATTCCTCTCCACCTTTGCACATCTGTTTTCTTCTTCCATCTTTGCCTCTTGGCATACCCAAAGAGAAGGACCACATTTTGACCCACAGGCTGCTATTCTGCCGTTTTGATCCAACCGCTGGACGCACATCTAAAAGTCTGGAGGAGAAGCTCATGTCGCTTTGATATGACCAGTATGGATGGCTCCAATGCAGGATGTTTTTCCCATTTGCATTCATAAAGTAAACGTACAAAGGACGTTTTCTTTTTCCCAACTTGTCATACTTTATAGATCCAAATATGGTACGACTTCCTGTCTGCACCCCCCTTCCCATCATTTTGCTTACAGAGTATTTTGTAGAGCAAGAGATCTGCTGTGAGAGGGAATTCACCAGGTTGGGAGGGCAGTGAGGTAGGCTCACACAGTCAGCTATATGGAGGTCGGGGGAGCCTTTTTTAGAGCAAATGAACAAAGAGAGTACCCTTCTTTCATGCTTTTCTAGAACAATATTTGAAAACTCTATTACATAAATTTCTCTCACCAAGAGAGCTTTTTGTGCTCTCCTGTGCTAAGAAAATCAGTATTATCAGTGACTCCATTCCTTTGGCTGCCCAAAATATGGCAATCTGACTCATATAGAGGTACTTTCATCAAGAGATAGGAAAGTGAAACCAGTGTACATCCTTTCCTTTAATTACATGCACTATGATACAAAGTGACTTAATATCTGGATTCTTTTTTAGCTTTAAAAAAAAAAATGCACACATGACTTCCAAATCTTAGCTGATTTTCAATTCTCATTATAGAAAATTTCCTTCCCAGATTTTGGTTATGTACATAATGGAATCTATAACCAAGATTGGGTATAGTATGTTAGATTCAAGGTTTTTTTTCCTGATGAATTATTTATTTCCTGGAATTTGGGCTTAAGAATAAACAGTCACCTATGCATTCTTGGTTGTAAATATCAGATCCCTATTTTGGATACTGTAAGCAGAGATGAAATTTATGAAGCATATCAGGATCTCATAGAAGCAACGTAAAGCTGACAAGCTATTGTAAGAAAGTAGGGGAGAGAAAAATAAGGGAAAATTGGCTACGGAAACCTCATTCAACTCATGCTCTAGGAAGCATCTAAGAACACTGACGCTGGCATGTGGCCCCAGTGGCACTACCCGTGAACACATGTGACTGCCAGAGCGAAGGTTATACAGGCCCAGCCTGGCCACCAGGATGTAGAGACAAGGAGTTAAGGTCCATAACAGGAGGTGGGAAACCCTTCCACCAATAGTCTGCCTGATGTCAAATACCCACATATAGGAAAAGAATTTACATTATGGGAGGCAAACAAAATAAATCACAATCCATGAACACATACTAATCAGTGGAAACCCTCAGGGCCTTTCTTTTCCACCAGATAGTAACACCAGTTACATGTTGTATAACTGTTCAGTGTACACCAAGTTAAGAGAGGGCTGGTCATCATCTGTGATACCTTATGATTTCCTAGGTCCTGCCATCCAATGCATATTTGAAAACATTTGCAGAATCAACTTGTTCATCTTCAAAAAATTCTGATCCTAAAATAACCCATTATAACGCGCCCTTGTTGTAATAGGCAGAATAGTGCCTTACCCTCTACCCCCAAATTGCCTACTTTCTAACCTCCATGATAAGTGACTGTTTCACCTTACCTGGCAAGGGGACTTTGCTGATGGGGTCATTGTAAAAGACTTGATGGGATGTACCCTGGATTTCTGGGTAGATCAAATTGAATCAGGGGCATCCTTGAAAAGCACAGATTCTTTCTCAGCTGTAGTCAAAGAGAGATATAATGAAGTAAGATCATATAGATGAAACATTACTGGCTTTGCAGATGAAGAAAGGAAGCCACAAGCCAAGGAGGGTAAGCAGCCTCTAGAAATTAGAAAAGACAAGGAAAAGGATTCTCCTTGGAGCCTTCAGGAAAGAACACAGCCTTGCCAAATACCTTGATTTAACCCAGTGAGATCTGTTGAACTTCTGACTTTCAGAACTGTGCCAAAACTTTTTTTGAGATGCTAAGCTTGTGGTCATTTGTTACTGTGGTCCTTTGTTACGGCAGCAACAGAGAATAACATAATCATTCTTCTGTGGAGTAAATGTAGTGTGTCTTCTGTGTTACAGCTAGAGCAGGTGAGTCTCAGGGAGAGTGAAGATTTGCTTAATAACAAATGAGATTCAGATATCAGCAGCTAAAGTGATCTGCTTCTCTAGTAATCTGATACAAATTTGGAAGGGTTAAATAATAACATAAAATAATAAATAAGGGTTCTTCTAGTAGCCATGTACAGATGTGAGAGTTGGACCATAAAGAAGCCTGAGGGCCAAAGAATTGATGCTTTTGAACTGTGGTGTTGGGGAAGACTCTTGAGAGTCCCTTGGACTGCAAGGAGATCCAACCAGTCCATCCTAAAGGAAATCAGTCCTGAATATTCATTAGAAGGACGGATGCTGAAGCTGAAGCTCCAATACTTTGGCCACCTGATATGAAGAACTGACTCACTGGAAAAGACCCTGATGCTGGGAAAGATTGAAGGCAGGAGGAGAAGGGGCAACAGAAGATGAGATGGTTAGATAGTATCACTGACTCAACGGACATGAATTTGAGCAAACTCCAGGAGGTAGTGAAAGACAAAAGAGTCTGGCATGCAGCAGTCCATGGTGTCCCAAAGAGTCAGACACAACTCAGTGACTGAACTGAAGTTGCTCAGTAAAAATTCAGAATTCCTAAGGATTAATGTTATGTTAACACCAAGAGAAGGGAATTGCTATTATGCAGAGTATGCTATTGGTTTTACTTGAGAACAAAATATGCAGACAAAAGACATCTGTAATTGAAGCTAAATTCTCAGTTTTCTAGTTATCTAATCATGTAGAATTTATATCATCCCTTATGTAAACATTTTCAAGCATATAAACTTGAGGGGTCATCTCTACCTCATGGTGCATGCTGCATTACAGGCTACATACCCTACAGTACAGGCTGTTAGAGTCATAGGTAATTATCTAGAAGCAAAACAAAGAAATATTAGTGCATACTAAATTTAATGAATCCTGGAGCTGGTAGGTTGGAGAAGGAAATGGCAACCCACTCTAGTATTCTTGCCTGGACAATCCCATGGACAGAGGAGCCTAGCAAACTACAGCTGATGGGGTCGCAAAAGAGTCGGATATGACTTGGCAATTAAAAAGCAACAAGAGCTGGTAGGAAGCTTTTGTTCCAAAATGACATTCCAAAATGTCATTATCAAATAATGACAATTTGTTTCCAATACTTTCCCTTAGTAAAATTATATCATACATTGGTAAATTCACTGTTCAAAAACTAAAATATAGACAATTATTCCTTCCTGATTGTCAGTCCCTGATAATGTAAAATGTTGTGAATGGGTTCAATGTAACATAATTCTACACAGTGGCATTGTTAACACTTGAGTTTATGTATTTCCATTCTGTTTTAATGTAGTTTTATGAATCTGTAGTAATACCATTTCTCAAATTCAGGGAAAATACATAAGAAAAGAATACTCATACTGAAATTGTGGACTTTTTCTTGTCAAAGGAAGGTTAACAGACAGATGAAATATTGACAGGCCAATTTCATTCTTAATATAAACTACAAAATTAAAAAAAAATCAAATCCCACTTAGCAAAACCTCGATTTATTATAACTGAGATTAAATCCATAGAAATTTAGTGAAATATACAAGAGTATTACGTACATGTTTTTCTCATATAACAACTATGCAGTTTGATGCTTTGAACTTCAGTTCAGTCGCTCACTCATGTCCGACTCTTTGCGACGCCATGAGCTGCAGCATGCCAGGTATCTCTGTCCAACAACAACTCCTGGAACCCACCCAAACTCATGTCCATTGAGTCAGTGATGCCATCCAACCATCTCATCCTCTGTTGTCTCCTTCTCCTCCTGCCCCCAGTCTCTCCCAGCATCAGGGTCTTTTCCAGTGAGTCAACTCTTCCCATCAGGCGGCCAAAGTATTGGAGTTTCAGCTTCAGCATCAGTCCTCCCAATGAACACCCAGGACTGATCTCCTTTAGAATGGGCTGGTTGAATCTCCTTGCAGTCCAAGGGACTCTCAAGAGTCTTCTCCAACACCACAGTTCAAAACCATCAATTCTTTGGCGCTCAGTTTTTTTTATAGTCCAGCTCTCACATCCATTCATGACTACTGGAAAAACCATAGCCTTGACTAGACGGACTTTTGTTGGCAAACTAGTGTCTCTGCTTTTTAATATGCTATCTAGGTTGGTCATAACTTTCCTTCCTAGGAGCAGGTATTTTTTAATTTCATGGCTACAATTACCATCTGCAGTGATTTTGGAGCCCCCAAAAATAAAGTCTCTCTGTTTCCACTGTTTCCCCATCTATTTCCCACAAAGTGATGGGACTGGACGCCATGATCTTCGTTTTCTGAATGTTGAGCTTTAAGCCAACTTTTTCACTCTCCTCTTTCACTTTCATCAAGAGGCTCTTTTGTTCCTCATCACTTTCTGCCATAAGGATGGTGTCATCTGCATATCTGAGGTTATTGATATTTCTCCCGGCAATCTTGATTCCAGCTTGTGCTTCATCCAGCCCAGCATTTCTCATGATGTACTCTGCATACAAGTTAAATAAGCAGGGTGACAATATACAGCCTTGACGTACTCCTTTTCCTACTTGGAACCAGTCTGTTGTTTCATGTCCAGTTCTAACTGTTGCTTCCTGGCCTGCATATAGTTTCCTCAAGAGGCAGGTCAGGTGGTCTGGTATTCCCATCTCTTTCAGAATTTTCCACAGTTTATTATGATCCACACAGTCAAAGGCTTTGGCATAGACAATAAAGCAGAAATAGATGTTTTTCTGGAACTCTTTTGCTTTTTCCATGATCCAGCGGATGTTGGCAATTTGATCTCTGGTTCCTCTCCCTTTTCTAAAACCAGCTTGAACATCTGGAAGTTCACAGTTCATGTACTGCTGAAGCCTGGCTTGGAGAATATTGAGGATTACTTTACTAGCATGTGAGATGAGTGCAGTTGTGCAGTAGTTTGAGCATTCTTTGGTATTTCCTTGCTTTGAACTTACATTCACATAATTGGAATAAATAATATTTTTGAACTCATAGAGGTTTAAATACTGCCACTATGACTTTTTTCCTCTTTACCTTTTGACTTAATTATACCATTAGTTTGATTGTTTTTATAGTTAGTCAATTTAAATAAGAATTTTGAAAGCAATTTTATATATAAATCCTGAAGACCAATTCTATATTCCTCTGGGATTCAGGATGCCAAGTACTTCATAGTCTCATGTTTTAATAACCTATTTTTTGGAAATAGGCTATATATAGATAGATACAGAGCAGATATCATGGTGGTACTGCTTAAAGAATTTTAACCACAAAATACCATCTGGATCAAGGAATGGAATATTTTCAGCACTATAGATCATCTCTCATACCTTCATTCTTTCTTCTCTCCAGAAAAGTATCCACTATCCTGATTTCTAACACCAGAGATGAATTTTGAATATTTTCAATTTTTGTATATGTCATACCTGTGTCTTCTTTTATCTCTGTCATCTTAAATGGATGTTTCTTGAGACAGACATTATATTGTAGCAGTTTTTAATTTCATTTTTATTGTTATTTTTCATTTTATGAATATACAAAAATGTATTTGCCCTTCCTATTTTGGTAGGCATTGGCGGTGAGTTTTGTGCTTAGCTCTTGCTTTATAATCTTCTCATTCACATATGTCTGTTGGTACATATAATACATATTCTGTGCCTATAAAACCAGGAGTATAGTTGCTGAGTCACAGGGTATATGTTTATTCAGATTTAGTACATATTGCAGATAGCTTCCTAAAATGGAAATAATAACGTACATTTCAACAGCAAGGCATATGATTTCTGGTTACCCCAAGCCCTAGTTGACACACACGTTCTATTTTAGCTGCATGGTGGTACTTTGTTATTAAGTTGCCTGATACTGAGTTTGAACATCTTTTCATATGTTTGTTTAGATGTCCTGAGCAAAGAGTGTTTAATTCAAGCAAAATAGTGGGGTCCTAGAAATTTGAAGGAGGTGCTTGAAGGGAGGCTGTATGTGTGTGTTGCATGGGGAAGAACAGATATAAGAATTTGTTGAACCAAAGTGACATTGAGGGGAAGAGAGGAAGATTTTAGATATAAGGTGGTTCAGAGTAGTGATGGTTGTTGTGGTTTAATCACTAATTCGTGTCCAAGTGATAACTGGCATGAAAAACCCTCACAAAATGTTGCACAAGGGTCCAAGGTATCTTGAGCATAAAATAAACAAGGCAATTAATGGGAAAAAAGATTATGAAAAAAGATTTGAGCTTTCAGAGGGTCAAATGTCCTTAGGAAAGAGATGACGTTCTACTATTTAGAAAATAAGTATGTAAATTTGATGTTGTTGTAAATAACGCCAATTAGAAAAACAATCATAATAATTGAAACCTGATATAATTTCTGAGGAATAAAGAACATATTTTATGTTCCTCTTAATGTTAGATTTATTTTGCTTATTTTTGCTGCATGTAACATTTCTATCTTGTAGAAATCTGTGCGTGCCCATAAAGTAGACATATTTAGATCCCATTAATGATTAATAGTGTTTCAAAATTGAAATCCGTGATTCATTGTTTGTACAGAGTAAGCTCTAATATCATGAATGAATAATGGAAAATATTACACAAAGGAATTCATGCTCATTCTATGAATAAAATGGCAGACAGCTTTTGGATAAGCCACACAAATTACTTCACCAAAGAAACCAGTCTGTACACAAAAAGGAAAATTGAGTTTAAGGCTACTAGATGAAAATTTTAAAAAACAGTGGAATTTTCCATATAATGAATATTTAGATCAGTCCTGCTTTTAAAAACATTATCTTGCTTTAATTTTTCATAAATTTATAGAGTTAGACCACTATGGCTTTGGCTCTTATTAGCCATATATAAGTCTCTGACCTTCAAAAAATTGCTTAAATCACATGAGCCTCACAGTCCTACTCGTAATATGGAAATATGACCATTTACAGAAATGTTTGCATTTTTAAAGAAGAAATGCCTGGCACAAAACTACGTTATCACGTTAGTTGATGGTTCCGTTTTCTAATTATTGTTTTTCTCTAATTCTTCAGGTAACCTCCATTTCACTCTCAAATATTTAAGGAATTCTTGTTTGAAAGGAAGACAAATATAGCTGTCCTGCTTTTATTCCACAAAGTCAGTGACAGACTAGATATGGTGAAATTTTAGGGCTTTCAGTAAAATTCCATAACTTAATAAATGTGCCATGGAAATACTATAAAGTTAAAATATCTGTTGATACTTGCCCAAACTTAAAAGACTCAAAAAAGTGCTATGAAATCACTATGTTTTCTCATTTCCTTAAAATTCTTGACTAGTAGAGGAATAGCTGATCCATAGTTTTATACAGCGATAAAAAGGATTTATAGATTTTCATTTTAAATTGCCAGTTATGGGGTTCTTATTTTTTTTAAAAAAAATAGTGTGATGAAATGCTTCTCCTTTTTAAACCACTGACTTTTATCAGCCTCAGCATAAGATAGGTTTTAATTTTTTAAAACCAACTTAATATGGAGTAAGTAAAAGTGATTTCTGGTGACACATGGCAGTGTTTATTGTCTTCTCATTATCCAAATACCTCGTTGGGTTTCAGTCAGTCCAGTTCAGTCGCTCAGTTGTGTCCGACTGTTTGCAACCCCATGAATCGCAGCATGGCAGGCCTTCCTGTCCATCACCAACTCCCGGAGTTCACTCAGACTCGCTTCCATTGAGTCAGTGATGCCATCCAGCCATCTCATCCTCTGTCGTCCCCTTCTTCTCCTGCCCCCAATCCCTCACAGTATCAGAGTCTTTTCCAATGAATCAGCTCTTCCCATGAGGTGGCCAAAGTACCGGAGTTTCAGCTTCAGCAACATTCCCTCCAAAGAAATCCCAGGGCTGAGCTCCTTCAGAATGGACTGGTTGGATCTCCTTGCAGTCTAAGGGACTCTCAAGACTCTTCTCCAACACCACAGTTCAAAAGCATCAATTCTTTGGTGCTCAGCTTTCTTCACAGTCAAACTCTCACATCCATACATGACCACAGGAAAAATCATAGCCTTGACTAGATGGATCTTTGTTGGCAAAGTATTGTCTCTGCTTTTGAATATGCTATCTAGGTTGGTCATAACTTTTCTTCCAAGGAGTAAGCATCTTTTCATTTCATGGCTGCAATCACCATCTGCAGTGATTTTGGAGCCCCAAAAATAAAGTCTGCTTCCACTGTTTCCCCATCTATTTCCCATGAAGTGATGGGACCGGATGCCATGATGTTTGTTTTCTGAATGTTGAGCTTTAAGCCAACTTTTTCACTCTCCTCTTTCACTTTCATCAAGAGGCTTTTTAGTTCCTCTTCACTTTCTGCCATAAGGGTGATGTCATCTGCATATCTGAGGTTATTGATATTTCTCCTGGCAATCTTGATTCCAGCTTGTGCTTCATCCAGTCCAGCGTTTCTCAGGATGTACTCTGCATATAAGTTAAATAAGCAGGGTGACAATATACAGCCTTGACGTACTCCTTTTCCTATTTGGAACCAGTCTGTTGTTCCATGTCCAGTTCTAACTGTTGCTTCCTGACCTGCATACAGATTTCTCAAGAGGCAGGTCAGGTGGTCTGGTATTCCCATCTCTTTCAGAATTTTCCACAGTTTATTGTGATCCACACAGTCAAAGGCTTTGGCATAGTCAATAAAGCAGAAATAGATGTTTTTCTGGAACTCTCTTGCTTTTTCCATGATCCAGCGGATGTTGGCAATTTGATCTCTGGTTCCTCTGCCTTTTCTAAAACCAGCTTGAACATCTGGAAGTTCACGGTTCACGTATTGCTGAAGCCTGGCTTGGAGAATTTTGAGCATTACTTTACTAACGCGTGAGATGAGTGCAATTGTGCTTATTGTCTTCTCATTATCCAAGTACCTCATTGGGCCTATTTCTTTTTGATTCTCTAGCATACCTTCTCAGTGCTCTTTGCCTGAACTATGTTTACTTCCCCAGAATTGGTCTTATGACTTTACATTATCCTACAAAATCTCTTTCAGACACAAGTACGTTTAATATCTGCTCACTGATGACCCTGAACAATGCCCATACTCTGCCCTGCCTCCTGAGACCTGGCTTTTACATCTCTGTTTGCACATCTGCATGTAGGTGAGGAGTCTTGTGTCCAACTGAATGTGCCCACAAAAGCATCCTTCGGTGTTCTTGTGATCCAACCTAGAAACCCAAAAGATGCCTTGACTTTCCTTTTTCCCTTCCTGCCCATCCCCTCAGCTCCATTTTCGGAATCACTGAATCCTGAGTACCTCCTTATCCATCTTTGACTCTCAGATGTTGCTGTAATTGCCCAAATGACACGATTCCTTATCAGCTTTTGCAACAGACTCTATTCATTATTTGTATTCACACTTGACACATCACCCACACATTCTTCTCTCAATAGTCTGAGTGATGGTTACTATGTGAACAATCTATTATCCACTCTCCTGTTTAAAATCTGTACATTAATTTACTTTTAAATTATTTTGAAATACAGCTAATATATAAAAGTGTGTAAAACATGAAATAAAGGTAAAGAGCAAATAGCTGTGTACCTACAACACCAGGGCTTCCCTGGTGGATCAATGGTAAAGAATCCACCTGCCAAGGGGACACGGGTTCAATCCCTGGTCCAGGAAGATCCTCTGGAGAAGAAGATGGTAAGCCACTCTAGTATTCTTGCCTGGGAAATCCATGGACAGAGGAGCCTATGGGTTATAGTTCATGGAGTCAAAAGAGTCAGTCACGACTTAGCAACTGAACAACACATACAGCCAAGTTGAAGCTTCGGACATTAAATGCAGGTTCCAGTATCTACTCCCTGACCACTCCTTTTTTTCTCCTTGAAATCAACCACTATCTTGAAACCTATCCTGCCCTATGTCCTCTGTTTCCTTCCTTATCCAATTATGCCTCCCTAATTAAAACTCTATCAAGAGTTGTGTAGCGTAGACACCATATAACTGGAAATCACAGTTTGTTTATCATCTAAGACAAACTTCCTTCACTCCATAATATGCTTCTGAGAATCAATGCTTCTGAGAATGAGCTTTTATTTATTTTCTTCTATGATATCCATTCTAGATTGATGTACATTCTGTTTTCAATATTTTGCTATTATGACCATTTTTACTGTTAACTCTCTTGTAACTATCCTGGTTCACACGTGTGAGAGATTCTCTAGCTACATGCTCCGTAGTGTAGGTCCTGCATTAGTGGGAACTGGGCAGAGCTTCCCAAACAACACTGTGCTTTAGAATCACCTGCTGCTGCTGCTGCTAAGTCACTTCAGTCGAGTCCGACTCTGTGTGACCCCGGAGACAGCAGCCCACGAGGCTCCCCTGTCCCTGGGATTCTCCAGGCAAGAACGCTGGAGTGGGTTGCCATTTCCTTCTCCAATGCATGAAAGTGAAAAGTGGAAGGGAAGTCGCTCAGTAGTGTCTGACTCTTTGCAACCCCATGGACTGTAGCCTACCAGGCTCCTCCATCCATGGGATTTTCCAGGCAAGAGTACTGGAGTAGGGTGCCATTGCCTTCTCCATTAGAATCACCTAGGAGCGTTCAAAGCTCCCAATGCCCAGGTCTCATCAATTAAGTCAGACTGGCTGGAGGTGGAGCCACAGATCACAAGTTTATAAAGACCGCAGCTGATTCCCATGTGCACCCATTTGGGAACTGCTGGGTTAAGGGTCAGCTTTGCAGGGTGTTGCCAAAAATGCTTTTCAAATTGGTCGTGTTGATCTCTCCAACTCTGGCAGCAGTGGGTAAGTGTTTAAGTTTTTTCATATCTTCAACAAAATTTTGTATGAATTGTTTTTTAAATTTTTTGTCAAACTAGCAGATGAGCAATAGCATTCACAGGGGTTTTAGTTTGTATTGCCCTTGGTTTCTTGGGAAGCTGAACATGTATTTTAACTTCTAGGTGGGCTGTTTCTGTTTTCTCATCCTTAAAAATTATTTTTAGTCATCTGCTTGGCATTACAGAAGTTTATTTCTCTAAATGATTTGATAGAAAATATTTGTATTTTTATGGAAAATCTTTTGATATTTATACATTTTTATCTGGCTATAAGAGTTCTGCCCAACTCCTAGGTTTTTCAATTCCTTCCCTCCCCAAATTATGAACTTGATCAATTTTTTTGGAGACAGGAGAATTTGTTATGTGGATTATTATGCTTTTTCGCCTCAAATCTCAGTGGAGTCTAACATTTTTATATTGAACTATCCCTGTGTTCCTTGAATAAGCCTTCTGTGTCTATTATATTATTTCCGTGTACAGCTAAATTCTGTTTGCTAATATGTGGCAAATTTGCATCTATTATTTTGAAGTGCTGTCTGTCAATAACTGTATGTGCATTTACATGTGGTATTTATTTTTTCAGGTTTATTTTAATGCATATTATTTTTATTCCAGAAAGCTTTTCTTCTCTATTTTTAAGAAAATAACTTATTTTTCAGTGTGGAATGGTTTTGTTTATAAGACACTGAAGTTAAACAGTTAAGTCTATATGATAAGAAGCATCCTAACTCTCTAGATAAAAAGTCTAGCTTTATTTTCTAGCCATACTACCTTCTGCAATTCAGATACCAGCTGTGTGTGGGTGGTTGCTTTCTGATAACAAAGCAAGAAAAATTAGTTAAAAGCATTCTCTGTGAGCTTTTCTTTTTTGTCTGTTTGTTCTTAAAGGACCAAGTAAAGGTATGCTACATCTAACCAAGTGACTGTGTAGAAGGAGCAGGGCAAAGGTTAAGACCGCGGATGGTGGAGCCACAGTGCCCCAATTTAAATCCTGTTTCTGCCACGTACTAGCGTTGTGATCTGGCGGAGCTTTTGTTCCTGTGTGCCTCCGGTTTCTCGGCTGTAAGATATGCCAGGTGGTAGTAGCCAGAATATAGGTTGGCAACGTGGATTCAATGAGTTCATATTTGCAAAGTACTTAAAATAGTTCTCTGTTGCCCAGGAGGCTCAGCGGTAAAGAATCCGCCTGCCAGTGCCAGAGACGAGGGTTCAGTCCCTGGGTTGGGAAGATCCCCTGGAGAAGGGAATGGCACCCCACTCCAGCATTCTTGCCTGGGAAATCCCATGAACAGAAGAGCCTGGCAGGCTACAGTCCATGGGGTGGCAAAGAGTCGGACACCATTTAGTGAATGAACAACAACAGCAGCAGCAAATAAAGTAGTTCTTGGCACAGACTAGTACTGCATGCAGGGTGCTAAGTAACTAATGAAGAGAACGTGTGTGAATTCCATTTCATCTCCCTTGTCTTTCACCTGAGGCTGTCTGCACCACCTTCTAGAATCCTAACTGAGAGATGAGTTCATACACTTGGCTTTTAATCTACATGTTAAGTTCTATAGGAGTATACATAATACAGAATTTTTTTTCTTCCCTGTACTGAGATGAGTAGCTATCTGGCTTGTTTCTTGGCTTTTGAAGTATTTTAGAGGTAAAATAATTTCTTCCTTAAGGATATTTCCCCTCTCCTTTCTGCCGTTACTTGTTCAGGACGTCATTAGTTCCCGATGGTATTCTCCTTGGCTGTTTCTCTTTTTCTCCCTCAAAGACACAAGATGTGCGTCTAGCTTTCTTTCAACTTTCGAGTGTTCGCATCTTTGGCGCTGGTGAGCAAGGGCTTGTTTGGAAAGAGACTCTCAGTCTTTGCACCAATACTGAGTCTCTTCTCTTACTCCATTTTTTTTCAATGAGGGGAGGGCATCCTGAGGTGTGTTAAGGTTCTTCATCTCGGGGTGGCTTTCTGATGAGGGATTAGAGAAGCTGCTTGTCAATTCTGTCAGTTCGATTTTAGGATTAAAAACTGTATAAAACACATCTACCAGAAAAAATACCCAAGAGGTGCCCAAACATATATAGCAAAACTAATGCTGTGTAAAATACTGTTTTATATCGTCTCATTAAAAATAGCTAGATCTGAAGAAATGTGCAGATGAAATTTTTACCTAATATGTATGGAAAAAAGAAATCTTTATTTCCCAGTGACTAATTGCTATGTTTAGAGTTGCATATGCACACGTGTTGTCCATCACAATAACAATACCATTTTTAACTGATGTCCTACTTCTAAGTAGAGATATGTCATAGTGATAAGTTCCTGGCAACCAGTGTATGTCCCTGTAACTTACATATTTACAGACTCATCCTAAATTCAGTTCAGTTGTTCAGTCGTGTCCGACTCTTTGCGACCCCATGAATCGCAGCACGCCAGGCCTCCCTGTTCATCACCATCTCCCAGAGTTCACTCAGACTCATGTCCATTGAGTCCATGATACCATCCAGCCATCTCATCCTCTGTCATCCCCTTCTCCTCCTGCCCCCAATCACTCCCAGCATCAGACTCTTTTCCAATGAGTCAACTCTTCGCATCAGGTGGCCAAAGTACTGGAGTTTCAGCTTTAGCATCGTTCCTTCCAAAGAAATCCCAGGGTTGATCTCCTTCAGAATGGACTGGTTGGATCTTCTTGCAGTCCCAGGGACTCTCAAAAGTCTTCTCCAACACCGCAGTTCAAAAGCATCAATTCTTTGGGGCTCAGCCTTCTTCATAGTCCAACTCTCACATCCATACATGACCACAGGAAAAACCATAGCCTTGACTAGACGGATCTTAGTCAGCAAAGTAATGTCTCTGCTTTTGAATATGCTGTCTAGGTTGGTCATAACTTTTCTTCCAAGGAGTAAGTGTCTTTTAATTTCATGGCTGCAGTCACCATCTGCAGTGATTTTGGAGCCCCAAAAAATAAAGTTTGACACTGTTTCCCCATCTATTTCCCATGAAGTGATGGGACCAGATGCCATGATCTTTGTTTTCTGAATGTTGAGCTTTAAGCCAACTTTTTCACTCTCCTCTTTCACTTTCATCAAGAG
>SJYQ01000737.1:63657-74328 GCA_006410935.1 Redunca redunca
GAGTCCCTTGGACTGCAAGGAGATCCAACCAGTCCATTCTGAAGGAGATCAGCCCTGGGATTTCTTTGGAAGGAATGATGTTAAAGCTGAAACTCCAGTACTCCGGCCACCTCACGTGAAGAGCTGACTCATTGGAAAAGACTCTGATGCTGGGAGGGATTGGGGGCAGGAGGAGAAGGGGTCGACCGAGGATGAGATGGCTGGATGGCATCACTGACTCGATGGATGTGAGTCTGAGTGAACTCCGGGAGTTGGTGACGGACAGGGAGGCCTGGCGTGCTGCAATTCATGGGGTTGCAAAGAGTGGGACACGACTGAGTAGCTGAACTGAACTGATACAGTATTTGGTTTTCTCTTTCTGACTTCACTCTGTATGACTGTCTCTAGGTCTATCCGTGTGTCTATTAAATGGCAAAATTTCATTCCTTTTTATGGTTGAGGAATACTCTATTGTATATATGTACCACATCTTCTTTACCCACCGCTCTATTGATGGATGTTTAGGTTGCTTCCATGTCCTGTCTATTGTAAATAGTGTTTCAGTAAACATTGGGGTGCATGCTCTTTTTGAATTATGGTTTTCTCTGGGTATATACCCAGGAGTGGAATTGCTGGGTCATATGATGGTTCTGTTTTCAGTTTAAGGAACCTCCATACTTTTCTCCATATTGGATGTATCAATTTACATTCCCACTGACAGTGTTAAGAGGGCTCCTTTTTCTATATACTACAGAAATAAATAATATACTATAGAATAGTATAATACATAATAATATACTATAGAAATAAATAAATGTTATATTCTAGCATTTATTGTCTATAGATTTCTTGATGGCCATTCTGACTGGCATCAGGTGATACCTCATTGAACTTCTGATTTGCATTTCTTTGACAATTTAGTTATGTTGAGCATCTTATATGTTTCTGTTGGTCGTCTGTATGTCTTCTTTGGAGAAAAGTCTAGGTATTCTGCCCATTTTATAATTGTGTTTTTTTTGTTTTTTTTTTTGTTTTTTTTTGCTATTGAGCTACATGAACTGTTTGTATATTTTGGACATTAATCTCCTGTCAGTTGCTTCATTTGCAAATATTTTCTCCCATTCTGAGAGTCGTATTTTCATTTTGTTTATGATTTCCTTTGCCATACAAAAGCTTTTAAGTTTAATTGGGTCCCATTTGTTTTTGTTTTTATTTTCATTACTCTAGGAGGTGAATCAAAAAAGATCTTGCTGTGATTTATGTCAAAGAGTGTTCTGCCTGTGTTTTCCTCCAAGAGTTTTATAGTGTCTGGCCTTACATTTAGGTCTGTAATCTGTTTTGAGTTTATTTGTGTGTCTGGTGTTAGGGAGTGTTCCTGTTTCATTCTTGTACATGTAGCTGTCCAGTTTTCCCAGCAACACTGAAGAAGCTGTCTTTTCTCCATTGTATATTCTTGCCTCCTTTGTCATAGATTAGGTGGGCATAGGTGTATGAGTTTATCTCTGGGCTTTCTGTCTTGTTCCATTGATCTATATTTCTGTTTTTGCTGCAGTGCCACACCATCTTGATTACTGCAGCTTTGTAGGATAGTGTGAAGTCAGGGAGCTTGATTTGTCCAGCTCTGGTTTTCTGTAAGATTGCTTTGGCTATTTGGAATCTTTTTTGTTTTCCATACAAATCGAAATTTTGTTGTTCTAAGTCTGTGAAAAATGCCATTGATAATTTGACAGGGATTTCTTTTGAATCTGTAGCTCGCTTTGGGTGGTATAGTCATTTTTACAGTATTGATTCTTCCAATCAAGAACATGGTAAATCTCTTCCATCTGTTTGTGTCATCTTTGATTTCTTTCATTAGTATCTTGTAGTTTTCTGAATACATATCTTTTGCCTCAGGTAGGTTTATTCCTAGGTTTTTTATTCTTTTGGTTGCAATGGTAAATGGGATTGTTTCCTTAATTTCTCTTTCTGATATTTTGTTGTTAGCATATAGGAGTGCCAGAGATATTTATGCAATTTTGTATCCTGCAACTTCACCAAATTCATTGATTAGCACCAGTAGTATTCTGGTGGTATCTTTAGGATTTTCTTTCTATGGTATGAATTGAGCAAAGTCTGTGAGATAGTGAAGGACAGGGAAGCCTGGGGTGCTGCAGTCCATGAGGTCACAAAGTGTTGATAGGACTCGGCAACTGAAAAACAACAATGTATAGTATCATGTCATTTGCAAACAGTAACAGTTTTACTTCTTTTCCTGTTTGTATTTGTTTTATTAATTTATTTTTCTTCTCTGGTTGCTGTGGCTAGAACTTCCAAAACTATAGTGAATAATAGTGGCAAGAGTGGACATCCCTGTCTTATTCCTGATCTTAAGAGAAAATGCTTTCACTTTTTCACCATTGTGAATGATATTCGAGTCTATAGCCATTCCACCCTGAATGTGCCTGATCTCGGAAGCAAAGGAGGGTCAGGCCCGGTTAGTACTTGGATGGGTGACCGCCTGGGAATACTGGTTGTGGTAAGCTTTTAAAAAAAAAAAAAAAAAGGGTTTGTTGTTTGTGTGTGTGTGTGTGTTTTTAATGGCCTTTAATATGTTGAGGTAGGTTCCCTCTATGCCCACTTTCTGGGGAGTTTGAAACCCATTTATGATTAAAAAAAAAAAAACAAACAAATTTTGTCAAAAGCTTTCTCTGCATCTGTTGAGATGATCATATGGTTTTTATACTTTAATTTGTTAGTATGGTGTATCACATTGATTTACTTATATTGCAGAATCCCTGCATCCTTGGGATAAATCCTATGTAATCATGATATATGATCCTTTGCATGTGTTGTTGGATTCTGCTTGCTAGTATTTTGTGGAGGATATTAGTGTCTATATTCATCAGTGGTACTAGTCTGTAATTTTGGGGGGAACATGTCTTTGGTTTTGGTATCAGGGTGATGGTGGCCTTAAGCACGAGCTTGGGAGTGTTCATCCCTCTGCAATTTTTTGAAGGTTTGAGAAGGATGGGTATTAACTCCTCTCTAAATTTTTGATATAATTCACGCATGAAGCCATCTGGTCCTGGACTTTTGTTTGTTGGAAGATTTTAAATCACAGTTTTTAACTTCATTGTGAGTGATTGGTCTGTTTATATTTTCTATTTCTTCCTGGTTCAATCTTATAAGATTGTGCCATCCTAAGAATTTGTCTATTTTTGGCAAGTTGTCCATTTTATTGGCATATAGTTGCTTCTAGTCATCTCTTATTAGTAGATTATCAAATACAAGCATCCACATTTATGGTTTTATAAATACAATTTGAATACAGAAGTCAATACAAGAGTATAGTGATTCTCATTTGTTATACACTAGAAACAATGTAATAAATTGGTACACATGGCAGAGTATGAAACATGGAAATTTGGTTGAGGTTTTATGGCTTACAAAAGGAAGTTTGTGCATGCGCACACACACACTCATACACATGAGCTAAATATAATGAATATTCAGGAAGAAGTGGTTGGGATCATAGCATGTCTAGCAAATGCCCTTTAGGGGGTTTTCATTCATCTGGTAGGACTTAATGTGGTCTTCCCCAGGGGCTCGGTGGTAAAGAATTCACTTGCCAGTGCAGGAGATGCAAGAGACTTGGGTTTGATCCTGGGTGGGCAAGACCCCCTGGAGAAGGAAATGGTAACCCACTCCAGTATTCTTACCTGGGAAAGCCCATGGACAGAGGAGACTGGTGGGCTATAGTCCATGAGGTCACACAGAGTCAGACACAACTAAGCATGCATGCACACACACAATGGTTTGTTCTCACTGAGATAGATACCAGCCTGCCTTCTTGCCTTTTGGGAAGAACTAGAAATACTTGAGATGTCAGGCTTAAGTCATATCCTCCATCTCCTGATATCTGAAAGGATGCATCGTTTGAGTTTAATGCAGTCAAGTGTAAACTCTGCAGATTTATATGGCAGATGCTCAGTTTTGGCAAGACTTACATCCAGGTATTCATGTCACTTTATTTAAAAACCTAAAAATGAGCTATTTGTTTGAGTACTAGCAGACTAAAGATAGAGAAGTGACCTCCTAATTTTTGGAGTGAACCGAAGCCTGGGACCCCTGGTAGCTCAAGGTCTTAGAGACTTATTGGTACAGTGTCATGGGGAAACAATTATATAATTTATTTATGCTAGAGATTCAGTGTGATGTCTTTTACTGTGGATGTTCTCATTTAATATTTATAACAGACATATGGGTATGGTTCTTTTTTATTTTTCCTTTTCTTATGAAAAGTCCAGAGTCAGCAAGATTGTCACTTGTCCAAACAGCATGCCAAGAAATAAGTTAGGACTTGACTAAGTATTTCACGTAACAAATGCTAGTGCTTTTTAAAATGCACTATCCATTCATTGTTCATTTGATCATTTGCTATCTTGTTGTATATTTGTGTATTTATTCATTGGTTTATATTATGCTTTGCTGGCTTTCCTAGTGTGATAATTGGATAATCTTTGATACACACACACACACACACACACACACGCACACATATTTTAATGAGGGTGGTAGCTTGGTAATTGGGTTCATATAAAGGGAAATCTCCAAAAGGTGCCCATCCTCAAATATACACATTATAGATATATTTTGTTTAGTTAGAATGTACATGCTGCTTGATTAAAGATTCTTCAGATGACCCTACTGAAAATTTCCATTCGTGCCTGTGAATGGAGAATAGGTATTTAAGGAGAAGTTGTCAGGAGGCTTGTCAGAGTTCCCTGGGTACCAGCTGTCAGCCAATAGGATGAGAGGGACCAGGGAGCTTCTCAGAAAGATGCTTCTGTACCACTCTGTAATGTCCTGAGATAGGAGGTAACATAGGGACTGTGAAGCAAGGGCCCTGTGGTGACTTATTATCAGTGTGCAGACCTAGTCTCGGACCAATGCTGCCCAAGTCTTACTTGCTTCCTCTAGAACATTCATTAATAAAGGTGCACTGGTTTGAAAGTGTTGTGGGGAACTTTTACCAGGGTGCTATATACAGTATTCAAAAAGAATAATGTGGAAAGGTACTTGGCAAAAGTGCAGAAACAAAAGACTAAACTCAATTTCCTTAAATGGCTAGCATCCATTTATAGTGTAGTGTTTTTATTCCCTGCAGATGCTGTAACCCAATTTCTTCCACAAGATTCAACAAATAAAGGGGGCTGGTTAGCTCAGCTGGCTATTATATGGTACTAACAACAATATGTAAAAACTTGAAAAATGATTGAGAAATTTGAGAAGTAATAAGCTTTAAAGGCAGTTTGGAGGAAGCTGCAATACTTATTTTTATTAAATGTAGTGTTGAAGTAAAGAAAAATAATCTTAGAAGAATGGCAATCTTGGTGTTGCAATGCAATTTAGAGGCAAATAATTTGAAACAAATGCACTTTTCTATCTTCTAATTAAGATAAAGCTCTTAATCAGGAAAATATTACCAAACAGACAAAATTATTTCTATGCAGAGGCTACTTTACGTTTCTTATGTACAATAAATTTTGTGTAAGAAATAGTCCTTAATTACAAGACTGGTTATATGCTTTGTCAGTATCCAAGACTTTTGGCCACTTTTTGCTACTTCCTAAACCCATTGTGGGGTAGTGGTGGGGCGGGCAGAAACTGGAGAACAAGTTATAAACAACAGTACACAGAAAAGAGTGGATAAAACTCAAATTCATCCATTTTGATATTTCATTAAAGATAGCAATAGATAACTAACAGTAAAGACAATTGACAGTTTAAATGAATTTTCAGATATTTTGTGACTTTCAGTTTGAAATGAATGGAAGAGAAAATTCCTTTAAATCAGTTTAGAAAAGAGTATTATATAATAAAATATGCAAATATATTTCACATTTGTCATCACTGGTGCTAAGAATTCAACTCAAATGAGTGTTCCTACCTGTGGTTTGAGTCTGCACACAGGAATTCAAGCATCTGTTGTTTACAGCAAAGATATTTTTACTCAGAGAATATTAACAAAGTTCATACTTCTTGAAAAATAAATTAGAATGAGTTGTGAACATTTTATTTTATATTTCCATATCATTTTTATACTTCTCAGTAGCAAAAAAGAACTGTCATAGATGATTTCCAAAATTTATGATTTCTTTTCCTACTCCAAGGAAGCACTTATCTAGGCAATGGAAACTTCCAATTAATACTAAAGTATTTCTAATGAGGAAGTGAACAAATTTGGGGCACAAAAGTTCAAAAAGTGATTGAGCAAGTAAATACTGCATTTAAATAAGGGACCACAAGATGCCCTAAGATATCAAGCAACATCACACATCCATAAAGGGTATTGCTACCCCAGGAGTGGTGCTAGGAGTGCCCAGGAACCCTGAGATGCTAGGTATACAGTAGATGGTAACTCTTGTCATGTGACAATCCTCCCCCATCTAGAGATGATGGACTTACTTATTCATTTATTTTTATTTCATTTTCAACCTTTACTGATATATAATTGATGTGAAACATTGTATCAATTTAAACAATGATGTCAATTGAACACAATGAAACGTGTATAATATGATTTGATGCGTGTATACATTGTGAAATGATTACTGCAGTAAGGTTAGCTACTGCTGCTGCTGCTAAGTCGCTTCAGTCGTGTCCAACTCTGTGCGACCCCATAGATGGCAGCCCACCAGGCTCCCCCATCCCTGGGATTCTCCAGGCAAGAACACTGGAATGGGTTGCCATTTCATTCTCCAATGCATGAAAGTGAAAAATGAAAGTGAAGTCACTCAGTCGTGTCTGACTCTTAGCGACCCCATGGACTGAAGCCTACCAGGCTCCTCTGTCCATGGAATTTTCCAGGCAAGAGTAGTGGAGTGGGGTGCCATCGCCTTCTCCAAAGGTTGGTTAACTTCCCAATAAATTTCAGTGTCACTAAAACAAGGTCAGTTCAGTCGCTCACCTATGTCTCTTTGCAACCTCATGGACTGTAGCATGCCAGACGTATGTGGTATTACAGTTCAACATAGTCCATTGTGTTCCAGTGGCTATGAAACAATTACTCTCAAATTAGTGCCATCAAACAACCATTGATTTCACTCAGATTCTGTTGGTTAGGAATTCCAGAAGGGCACAGAGTGGGAGCTGTCTCTGTTGCTTGATGTGTGAAGCTCTTTCGTAAGGTGTGAGGACTGAAGAGCGGAACCTTTCGACTCACTGGAGTGTCAGTGTCTGGTTCAGTGCTGAGGCTCCAAGATGCAGGTGCAAGCCAGGCTGCTGGGGCGTCTGTCTGTGTTTGCGTTGGTCTTGGGATCTCTCCAACAAGATCGCTTCAAGGCCGCCAGATTTCTTACACAGTGACTCAGGGCTCAAAGTTGTACTCCAAAAGAGAGAGTTAGGAGGAACCTAAATCACCTTTCCTAACCTGGCATTAAGGCTGGCTCTCCTGTATTTATTAAATAATAATAAAAGACAAGAACAAACATATGAGATGTTTTTCAGTGTTTATAATGTGTGCTCTTTTCCAATCTGAAAAAGCAAAAGTAATGGCATGGCATCCCTNTAGTCCATCTGACATTAAATTGTAGAAACACAGACCAAAAATAATGGCATTTTTCACCCACAAAGTGCTAAGTATACAGGAGACAAAATAATATTGAAAGCATTTTCAACTGAACTACCTTAATTTTATGTAAGGATACAAAGTCTATTTATAATGACCTGAATGTTAGATAGTAATATTCCTTATGATGGAAACAGTGGAAAACTCAACACTTAAAAGGAGAATTTTCAGGGTAGCTTAACATGAACTGATATAACCCAGGTTGCTTAGTTTTACACAACGGTAATCTAGTGTTCATCTTCCCTGGTGGCTCAGATGGTGAAGAATCTGTCTGCAGTGTGCTAGACCTGGGTTCAGTCTCTGGGTCGGGATGATCCCCTGGAGGAAGGCATGGCAACCCACCCCAGTATTCTTGCCTGGAGAATCCCATGGACGGAGGACCCTGGTGGGCTACAGTGCCTAGTACCACAAAGAGTCGTACAGGACTGATCGACTAAGCACACAATCCGAGGGTTCACGCAGAACTCACATCCTGCATTTTTAACAAGAGTTCCTCCCCTTCAGCGAGTTGAGATTGAAAAAGTCATAGAAAGTACAACGTTTTTAATGTTAGACCACTTGTTGGTGAATAACTGCTCTCACTGTTATGCACCCCTCTCTCCCTGTGTTACCTTCACCTCAGTGACCCCTATCTCTCTGCTTAATGGAGCACTTACAGATTTCCTGGAAAAAAATAAATTGACCAGATTGAAAACCCCTTTGGAGGCAGAAAGTGAAGTTGCTCAGTCGTGTCCGACTCTTTGCGACCCCATGGACTGTAGCCCGCCAGGCTCCTCCATCCATGGGATTTTCCAGGCAAGAGTACTGGAGTGGGTTGCCATTTCCTTCTCCAGGGGATCTTTCCAACCCAGGGATCGAACCTGGGTCTCCTGCATTGTAGGCAGATGCTTTATAGTTATTAAATAATTATAAAGACTATAGAAATATAATTTAGTGTGTTGTGAATTATTATTAGATTTCTAAACAGAGCTTGGTTTGCTGAAAGTAGTTTGTGTGTATATTCACCAGAGCTATTGTCCTATGATTTTTTGTTGTAGTTGTTGTTGCAATGTCTTCACCTGGTCTGGTATCAGGGTAATGATGGCTTCATAGAAGGAATTTGGAAGTGTTCCCTCCTTTTCAGTTTTTTTTGAATACTTTGGGAAGGATAGGTGTTCTTTATGTATTTGGTAGAATTTCCTTGTGAAGCTGTCTGGTCCTGGCCTTTTGTTTGCTTGGGATTTTTTTTTGTTTTTAATTGCAAATTCACTCTCTCTGCTGGTGATCGGCCTGTTCCGCTGTCTTATTTCCTCCTGATTCAGGAAGGTTGTATGTTTCTAGAGGCTACATAAAATAAACGGTGTAGTATGAAAACTTGAGCTGAAATTCTGCATCCCCATTTGGAGCACAGAGGAGCTTCTCTGTCAAGGGAATAGCCTTAGGTAGCCCTTCATGATGATGATGATTGAAACTGAATTTTTCAAAAGGCCACAAATTGAGCTATCAATAAAATTTACCTAAATACCATGTTCCTTAAACCTACCTCTTTTTTGCTTTCACATAATATGGAATTACTCTTAAATGTCTTCAATAAAAATAAATGGCCAGGCCAGTACAATGTGGGCTGCAGGCAGTGGTCTTGTCACCATGCAGGTCATATGATTCACACAAGGGGTTCCCAAAGGACTGTTTCTAGAAGTAGAGTTTTAAGAAACCAAACTTTTAAACAGTTGAATAAATTGCTTGATGATAGATAAAGTAGAAATGATATTTATGAAAACAGTAGGTTTGTTGTTTAAAGCTTTAGATCCTGATACATATTTTACCAAAAATAAAATGAACAAAATAGATGGTTAGAGAAAACTCTCTCTTGTCTTCATATAGAAATAAGTTAAAACTACTTATTCAGATTTGGGCAGAAATGTGCATGTGTGATTAAAGATCAAGGATGTTTCCTGATAATAAAATGCTTGGACAGATTCATTTTTGGCCTGAAACATTCCAGACACATACATTCATTGCACATTTTTGTTAATTTTGGTTCTATTAGTGGTAGTGAAAGTCACTCAGTTCAGTTCAGTCTCTCAGTCGTGTCCGACTCTTTGTGACCCCATGAATAGCAGCACGCCAGGCCTCCCTGTCCATCACTAACTCCCAGAGTTCACTCAAACTCATGTCCATCGAGTCAGTGATGCCATCCAGCCATCTCATCCTCTGTCGTCCCCTTCTCCTCCTGCCCCCAATCCCTCCCAGCATCAGAGTCTTTTCCAATGAGTCAACTCTTCACATGAGGTAGACAGAGTACTGGAGTTTCAGCTTTAGCATCATTCCTTCCAAAGAAATCCCAGGGCTGAGCTCCTTCAGAATGGACTGGTTGGATCTCCTTGCAGTCCAAGGGACTCTCAAGAGTCTTCTCCAACACCACAATTCAAAAGCATCAATTCTTCGGCACTCAGCCTTCTTCACAGTACAACTCTCACGTCCATACATGACCACTGGAAAAACCATAGCCTTGACTAGATGGACCTTAGTCGGCAAAGTAATGTCTCTGCTTTTGAATATGCTGTCTAGGTTGGTCACAACTTTTCTTCCAAGGAATAAGCGTCTTTTAATTTCATGGCTGCAGTCACCATCTGCAGTGATTTTTGGAGCCCAAAAAAATAAAGCCTGACACTGTTTCCACTGTTTCCCCATCTATTTCCCATGAAGTGATGGGACCAGATGCCATGATCTTCGTTTTCTGAATGTTGAACTTTAAGCCAAGTTTTTCAGTCTCCTTTTTCACTTTCATCAAGAGGCGTTTTAGTTCCTCTTCACTTTCTACCATAAGGGTGGTGTCATCTGCATATCTAAGGTAATTGATATTTTTCCCGACAATCTTGATTCCAGCTTGTGTTTCTTCCAGTCCAACATTTCTCATGATGTACTCTGCATATAAGTTAAATAAGCAGGGTGACAATATACAGCTTTGACATACCCCTTTTCCTATTTGGAACCAGTCTATTGTTCCATGTTCAGTTCTAACTGTTGCTTCCTGACCTGCATATAGATTTCTCAAGAGGCAGGTCAGGTGGTCTGGTATTCCCATCTCTCTCAGAATTTTC
>SJYQ01000737.1:76255-99039 GCA_006410935.1 Redunca redunca
AACGGAAGCAGAAGATATTAGGAAGAGGTGGCAAGAACACACAGAAGAACTGTACAAAAAAGATCTTCATAACCAATATAATCATGATGGCATGATCACTCACCTAGAGCCAGACATCCTGGAATGTGAAGTCAA
Organism: Redunca redunca; assembly: GCA_006410935.1. Taxonomy (NCBI): domain Eukaryota; kingdom Metazoa; phylum Chordata; class Mammalia; order Artiodactyla; family Bovidae; genus Redunca; species Redunca redunca. The sequence continues at coordinate 76,391 of SJYQ01000737.1, forward strand.
GTGGGCCTTAGAAAGCCTCACTGTGAACAAAACTAGTGGAGGTGATGGAATTCCAGTTGAGCTATTTCAAATCCTGAAAGATGACGCTGTGAGATGCTGTGAAAGTGCTGCACTCAATATGCCAGCAAATTGGGAAAATTCAGCAGTGGCCACAGGACTGGAAAAGGTCAGTTTTCATTCCAATTCCAAAGAAAGGCAATGCCAAAGAATGCTCAAACTACCGCACAATTGCACTCATCTCACAAGCTAGTAACGTGATGCTCAAACTTCTCCAAGCCAGGCTTCAGCAATACATGAACCATGAACTTCCTGATGTTCAAGCTGGTTTTAGAAAAGGCAGAGGAACCAGAGATCAAATTGCCAACATCCAGTGGATTATTGAAAAACCAAGAGAGTTCCAGAAAAACATCTATTTCTGCTTTATTGACTATGTCAAAGCCTTTGACAGTGTGGATCACAATAAACTGTGGAAAATTCTGAAAGAGATGGGAATACCAGGCCACCTGACTTGCCTCTTGAGAAACCTATATTCAGGTCAGGAAAAAACAGTTAGAACTGGACATGGAACACACTGGTTCCAAATAGGAAAAGGAGCACATCAAAGTTCTATATTGTTACCCTGCTTATTTAATTTATATTCAGGGTACATCATGAGAAATGCTAGCCTGGAGGAAGCACAAGCTGGAATCAAGATTGCTTGGAGAAATATCAATAACTTCAGATATGCAGATGATACCACCCTTATGGCAGAAAGTGAAGAGGAACTAAAAAGCCTCTTGATAACAGTGAAAGTGGAGAGTGAAAAAGCTGGCTTAAAGTTCAACATTCAGAAAATGAAGATCATGGCATCTGGTCCCATCACTCCATGGAAAATAGATGGGGAAACAGTGGAAGCAGTTTCAGACTTTATTTTTTTTGGGCTCCAAAATCACTGCAGATGGTGACTGCAGCCATGAAATTAAAAGACGCTTATTCCTTGGAAGAAAAGTTATGACCAACCTAGACAACAAAGGTCCATCTAGTCAAGGCTATGGTTTTTCCAGTAGTCATGTATGGATATGAGAGTTGGACTGTAAAGAAAGCTGAGTGCCGAAAAATTGATGGTTTTGAACAGTGGTATTGGAGAAGACTCTTGAGAGTCCCTTGGACTACAAGAAGAGCCAACCAGTCCATCCTAAAGGAAATCTGTCCTGGGTGTTAATTGGAAGGACTTATGCTGAAGCTGAAACTCCAATACTTTGGCCACCTCATGTGAAGAGATGACTCGTTGGAAAAGACCCTGATGTTGGGAGGGATTGAGAGCAGGAGGAGAAGGGGATAACAGAGGTGAGATGGCTGGATGGCATCACTGCCTTGATAGACATGAGTTTGAGTAAACTCCGGGAGTTGGTGATGGACAAGTAGGCCTGGCATGCTGCAATTCATGGGGTCGCAAAGAATCAGACATGACTGAGCAGTTCAACTGACTAGGTGGTGAAAGATTGGTTCACCTTATAGCAGTGACTTCTTTTTTTTTTCTTTTCCTTAAATCTCTAAGGTATTTCAGAGAAAGGTATGTTACTGGAAGGCCAACATAAATGTATTTGGGCTTACTTGACAATAAAACTTACAAATATATTAAAAAATAATTAGATGCTCTTCCTATAATCCATAGTTTCTCTATAGTTATAATGCTAAATTGAGGCTTCCCGGGTGGCTCAGACAGTAAAGCATCTGCCTCCAATGCAGAAGACCCAGGTTTGATGTCTGGTTGGGAGGGTTCCCTGGAGAAAGGAATGGCTACCGCTCCAGTATCAGCATATTAGTTCTTGTGTTTGCCCTGCTACCTGGCATTTTCTCCTGCCTTGTCCCGGCAGCATCCCAAATGGACCCTCTGCATCTGCATTCATCCTTCACACTCTGTTCTCAGATAGATGGGTCCTTCTGAAATATGTTGTTAGGTCATGTTGCTGCTCAGCTCAAAACTCTGCTACAAGAAAGCTTCATTTTTCTCTGGATAAAAGTCAGATTTTGTCACTACCCTTGCTTTCACCTATGTCAGTTTTGGCAATAAGATAGTCAGATTTGACAGAATCATTTTATCCAAAGATGTATGGATCTTAAACAGGGTTGAAGAGTTAGTATCATTTCTGCCAAATGAGATTGATTACTTTGTACTTTTCAGGTGCATTGAAACAAAGCAGAAACATAATTTTACAACTTTCAGAGAATTCCCTTAGCTTGCCCATAGATGAACAGAAAAGTTCATTATGCAAATCAGTTCACTTTTTATTCATATTAAGTATTTTCCCCATTTGCAGAATGTTGGAAGCTAGTTTTAAAGCCATGAATGGTGACCTGGTTTTAAGAATGTTTCCCCAGAAAATGTTGCATTGTCAATGATTTATTAACAGAATACAAGAAAGAAATCAGTGCCCTTTAGAATTAATATGGCCTCTACTATGCTTCTCTCTTGTAAAGCATTTGGGGATTGGTAGCTGCATGTTCATCAGGTTAGCATGATTACTTGGGGGTAAAAATGAAGCACTGAAATGGAAAAATCAAAGTAAGATAGAAAACCTTAATAGAAAATGCCATGCTACTTTAAGGTTGTTTATTTCTTGTGTGTTATCAAGGTGTAAAGAAAAACACCAGTTTATGAGCGAAAAGCAAACACAATCTTCTTCCCTAATTTTCATTTATTTACCTCTCAGATGAGATCGGGTGCATTCAGAGTGGTATGTTGTTGTTCAATTGCTCAGTAGTGTCTGACTCTTGGTGACCCCATGGACTGTAATACAGCAGGCTTCCCTGACCTTTCCTTGAGTTTGCTCAAATTCATGTCCATTGAGTCAGTGATGCATCCAACCATCTCATCCCCTTCTCCTCCTGCCTTCAGTCTTTCCCAGCACAAGGGTCTTTTCCAGTGAGGAGGCTCTTTGTATCAGGTGGCCAAAGGGCTGGAGCTTTGGCTTCAGCATTAGTCCTTCCAATGAATATTCAGGGTTGATTTCCTTCAGGGTGGTATGGCCATAGACTATTTATTTACTTCTCAGCACACATGCCCTCTCTCACACACACATGTGCTCACACTTACGTGTAAGACCATGCAGACTGAAACTGGAAGAAACACAGTTTCCTTCAAGAGGTTTAGCTTCACATGTCAGTTGAAGGACTGATACATACAAGTGCACACACACACACACAGCTTAATTTTGTCTCTTTACTTTTGACTAACCCTCTTTTCAAAATTCCTCATTCCAGTAATTTGCATGATTGAACTAGAACAACAAAAAACAAATTCACATAAGAAACATTCAAATGTAAAAATTTACTGTGGTCTCTAATAAATGAAGAGAGAGGTGACTTCTAAAGTTGGTAATTAGAGAAAGTGAAAGAGAACTGAGTTCCAGTTTAAGTGAAGTTGCAAACCCACAAAATGCTTGAAGTTTACATGGGTCATTTACTTTCTCTGGGTCTTTGTTTTCATACTGATACACCATAAATGATGGGGGACAAATGGTCTCTAAAGTCCAGTTCAGCTAGGATACCCTCATGTCCTTGGTTGTGCTGAAAAATGACCTGAAACATCAGCCTGTGGTCTGCATGAAAAGTTCCCCAAATTCCTTGACTCCTCTTCCTTCCTTGTGATATTTCTGATCAGAGTAAGCATCTCAGTGATGCTGCCTGAAGATATCCATAACTTCTTTTGTTGAATATTTTTAAAATTGGTGTATACTTGCCTTATAATGTTGTGTTAGTTTCTGCTGTACACCAAAGTAAGTCAGCTTTGGATAGATGTACACATATATCCCCTCTCCTTGAGCCTCCTCCCCTCAATTCCGACCTCCTAGGTCATCACAGGGCATCGAACTGAGCTCCCTGTACTATGCAGATGGTTTCCATTAGCTATCAGTTTTGCACATGGTAGGGTATATATGTCAACCCTAATCTCCCAATTCATCCCATTTCCCATCCCATGTCTATTCTCCACGTCTGTGTCTCTAATCCTGTCCTACAAATAGATTCATCTGTACCACATTTTTTAGATTCCACATACATGAGTTAATGTACATTTCTTTTTCTCTTTCTGACTTATTTCACTTTGTATAACAGATTCTAGTTTCATCCACATCTGTACCGATGACCCAGTTTCATTCTGAGTAGTATCCATTATATATATGTTATACATCTTCTTTCTCCATGCATCTGTCATTTAGGTTACGTCTATGTCCTGGCTATTGTATATTGCTGCAGTGACCATTGGGATACATGTATCCTTTTGCTTTCTGGTTTTTTTCAGGATATGTGCCCAGTAATGGGATTGCTGGCTCAAACAGTAGTTTTAGTTTTTTGAGGAACCCCCATACTCTTCTCCATAGTGGCTGTATCAGTTTAGATTCCCACCAACAGTATAAGAGGGTTCCCTTTTCTCCACACCTTCTCTAGCATTTATTGTTTGTAGATTTTTTTGATGATGGCCATTCTGAGTGGTGTAAGATGATACCTCATGGTCATTTTGATTTGTATTTCTCTAATAATTAACGATGTTGAACATCTTTTCATGTGCCTCTTGGCCATCTATATGTCTTCTTTGGAGAAAGGTCTAGGTCTTCTGCCCATTTCTTTTTTCTTTTTTAAATTTATTTCTTAATTGGAGGAAATTGCAATGTTGTGTTGGTTTCTGCTGTGTCATTGTTTTATTGGCTTGTTTGTTTTGATATTGGGCTGTATGAGCTGTTTATATACTTTGGAGATTAATCCTTTGTCACTTGCTTCATTTGCAAATGTTTTCTCCTATTCTGAGGGTTGCTTTTCATCTTGTTTATGGTTTCCTTTGCTGAGCTGAAGCTTTTAAGTTTAATTAGTCCCATTTGTTTATTTTTCTTTTTATTTTTCATTACTTTAAAAAAGATCTTGCTGTGGTTTATGTCAAAGAGTGCTTTTCCATGTTTTCATCTAAGAGTACTATAGTGTCCAGATTTATATTTAGGTCTTTAATCTATTTTGGGTTTATTTTTTGTGTATGGTGTTAGTGTTCTAATTTCATTATTTTGCATATAGAAGTCCAGTTTTCCCAGCACAACTTATTGAAAAAACTGTTTTCCATGGTATATTCTTGCGTCCTTTGTTATAGATTAGGTGACCATAGGTGCTATCTCTAAACTTTCTATCCTATTCCATTGATCTGGATTTCTGTTTTTGTGCCAGTACCATACTGTCTTGATTGCTATAGCACTCTAGTATAGCCTGAAGTCAGGGAGCCTGATTTTTCCAGCTTTATTTTTTCTTACTCAAGATTGCTTTATCTATTCAGGGTCTTCTATGTTTCCATACAAATTGTAAAAAAATGTTTGTTCTAATGTGAAAAATGCCATTGGTAGTTTGATAGGGATTAAATCTTTAGATCACTTATAGTCATTTTCACAATATTGATTCTTCTAGGCCAGGAACGTGGTATATATTTCCATCTGTGTCATCTTTGATTTCTTTCATCAGTGTTTTAAATTTTGAGAATAGAGGTCTTTTGTCTCTCTAGGTAGATTTATTACTAGATATTTGATTCCTTCTGTTGCAATGGTAAATGTGATTGTTTCCTTAATTTCTCTTTCTGGTCTTTTGTTCTTGTATAGGAATGCCAGAGAGTTTTGTGTGTTAATTTTGTATCCTGCAACTTTACCAAATTCACTGAGCTGTAGTAGTTTTCTTGTAGCATCTTTAGGATTTTCTGTGCATAGTAGCATGTCATCTGCAAACGCTGACAATTTTGGGTCTTCTTTAGTCTTATTCTTCTGATTGCCATGGCTAGGATTTCTAAAACTATGTTGAATAATCGTGGCAAGAGTGTACCTCCTTGTTTTTTTCCTTACCATATAGAAAATGCTTTCAGTTTTTTTTGAGAATGTTGTTAGTTGTGGGTTTGTCATATGGCCTTTATTATGTTGAGGTATGTTCCCTTTATGCCTACTTTCTGAAGAGTTCTTTTTTTAAATCATAAATGAGTATTGAATTTTATCAAAAGCTTTTTCTGCATCTGTTGAGATGATTTATGGTTTTTATTCTTTAATTTGTTAATATGGTTTGTCACATTGCTTTGCATATATTGAAGAGTCTTTGTATCCTTGAGACAAATCCCATTTGATCATGGTATATCATAATTTTAATGTTATTGGATTCTGTTTGCTAGAATTTTGTTGAGGATTTTTGCATCTGTGTTCATTAGTGATTCTTTTCTGTAATTTCTTTTTCTGTGATACCTTTGTCTGGTTTTGGTATCAGGGTGACAGCGGCCTTGTAGAATGAGTTTGGGAGGGTTCCTCCTTCTATAAGTTTTTGGAAGAATTTGAGAAGGGTAGGTGTTAGCTCTTCTCAAAATGTTTGATAGAATTCACCTGTGAAGTCATCTGGTCCTGCACTTTTGTTTTTTGGAACATTTTTAAATTACAGTTTCAAATTCATTACTTGTGATTTGTCTGTGTATATTTTTATTTCCTTGTTCAGTCTTGGAAGGTTGTACCTTTCTAAGAATGTGTCCATTTCTTGCAGGTTGTCCATTTTATTGGCATATAATCACTTGTAGTAGCCTCCTATGATCCTTTGTACAGTGTCAGTTGTGATTTCTCATTTTTCATTTCTAATTTTATTGATTTTAATCCTCTCCCTTTTCTTCTTAATGAGTCTGGCTAAAGGTTCATCAGTTTTGTTTATCTTCTCTCAAAGAACCAACTTCTACCTTTATTGATCTCTGCCATTGTTTTCTTCATTTATATTTCATTTATTTCTTCTGTGATCTTTATGGTTTCTTTCTGCTAACTTCAGGATTTTGTTTTACTTTATGGTTTCTTTCTGCTTTGTTTTATGTTCTTTTTCTAGTTGCTTTAGGTGTAAGTTTGGTTGTTTATTTGAGTTTTTTATTGTTTCTCGAGGTGAGACTGTATTGCTATAAACTTCCGTCTTTGAACTGCTTTTGCTGTATCCCATAGGTTTTGGGTTGTTGTCTTTTCATTGTTTATCTGTTTTTATGTATTTTTTATTTCCTCTTTGATTTCTTCAGTGATCTCTGAAGAATAAAATTAGCTTTATTTAGTAGTGTATTGCTTAGCCTCCATGTGTTTGTGTTTTTTATAGTTTTCCTGTGGTTGGCTTCTAACCGCATAGTGTTGTTGTTGGAACAGATGCTTGATATGATTTCAATTTTCTTAAATTTACCAAGGCTTGATTTGTGATCCAAAATGTGAACTATCCTGGAGAATGTTCTATGAGTACCTGAGAAGAAGATATGTTCTGCCACTTTCAGAAATGTCGTTTAAGTATCAATTGAGTCTATCTGGTCTGTTGTGTTTCCCTATTTATTTTCTGACTGGATGATCTGTCCAGTGGTGTGATGGGGTGTTAAAGTCCCTCACTATTATTTTGTTACTGTCAATTTACCCTGGTTTGGCTGCTACCATTTGCCTTATGTATTGAAGTGCTCCTATGTTGGGTACATAGTAAAGTCACTCAGTCGTGTCCGACTCTTTGAGACCCTGTGGACTGTAGCCCGCCAGGCTCCTCTGTCCATGGGATTCTCCAGGCAAGAATACTGGAGTGGGTTGCCATTTCCTTACCCAGGGGATCTTGCTGACCTAGGGATTGAACCCAGGTCTCCCACACTGCAGGCAGACGCTTTAACCTCTGAGCCACCAGGGAAGCCCTGTTGGGTACATAGGTATTTACAATTGTTATGTCTTACTTTACTTTACTTCTAGGATTGATCCCTTGATCGTTATATAGTGCCTTTTCTTATCTTTTTTAACAGTCTTTATTTTAAAGCCTATTTTGTCTGATTTGAGTATTGCTATTCCAGCTTTCTTTTGATATTTGCATGAAATATCTTTTTTCCATTCTCTCANGAAGTCCCTATGTCTTATAGAGAGAATGTATACAAGTCTTGTTTTTGTATCCATTTTGTTTTGTGTCAATTTCATTTTGGTTGGAGCATTTAATGTTTATATTCATTGTTATTATTGATATGCATGTTCCTATTACCATTTTTTAATTGTTTTGTAATTGTTTTGTGGGTCTTTTTCTTCTCTTGTGTTTCTCATCTAGAGAAGTTCATTTAGTATTTGTTATAAACACGGTGTGATGGTGTTGTATTCTCTTGGCTTTTGCTTATCCATAAAGCTTTTGATTTCTCCAAACATGAATGAGGCCTTTGTTGGGTAGATTAATTTTGGTTGTAGGTTTTTCTGTTTCATCACTTTAGTCCCACCACTCCTTTCTGGCCTGTAGTTTCTTGTCAGACTTTCCACATTCCATATCGTGTCAATGTCACTGGTTGAAAACACTCATACTGACTCACCTTCTTTAAGGGACCTATAAAGTGTGAAAATCAAAGAAGTATAAAAATGTAAAAAAAAAAAGAAAGAAAGAAAAAACCCTCAACAAAGAATGTAGAGTTTGGCTAAATTTTAGAACCCAGTGTATCTGCAGGAATCACAAAGTCATAAGAACCACTTTTTTTGTTTAATTAAAATGATGATTAAAGTATTTAAGAGTTGACACCTCCTTAGAGGTGGTAGGTGCTACAGGCATGCTATAATTTTATTAATAGTTATACTGTGTTACAGATGTAAATTGACTTAGTCTGAGTTCAATGCATATAATGACAACTTATAAAAAGTTATATAAAGTTCTCAAAATCCTGGCCTATACTCTTATTCTGAACTTAGATGGCTGTCTCCATTGAGAAATCATTAGATCTAAAACTGATTCAAGAAATGGCATCTTTCTTTGTTTTTGCTTTTGTATGGTTGTCACTTCTTAATGATCATATATATTTTTTAAGAAACTAGAAATCATCCAGAGTAAGCCAATCCATCTCATTTTGCAAATTGGAAAATGAGGCTCCAAGATACAGCTTGGTAACTATTCTGTATGGCTTGTTCCTAGAATGTGGGCAAGAATCCAAACTCTCTGCAGGGACCTTGCTAGAGTGCTCCCTCACCCTCCCAACCTATACATAAGTATTCGTACACATTAGCCATTCTCCTTGGCAACTTTTCTGCTCACACATAGTTTACCTTTATCTATAGCTATAGTTATCTATTAAATATTGTTCTTATATGAATACATTAAATTTGCCAAATGTTTACATACTTAAAATTGTATAAGATGAACATACTTATGCATTTATCTGCTTTTAAATACTTATCAATTTACCTATTTTCTAGAAGATGCACTTATTTATATATTTAATCTTATCACAGGAAGTATCCTTGAGGGAAACATTTAAGCCACCTGCAAATACAGGCTGATGAAATATATTCTTAAGATTAACACATATTAAATATGTATATAGTGTCCCTATGCATATAGGTATACAGGGGAATGCATGCACAATTGTAAGCCGGCTATCAAGAAGAGTAATAAAAATGTTGATTATGTTAAGTGGCACTCTATATCAAAGTATATATTCTTAAATTTAGTTCACACAGATATTTCTAGCACCTGTTTTCTTAGAGCAGATCTGCAGAGCAACCCAGCTAGTAGGGTTTACTTGGATTCCTTGGGTTTACTTTGCTTGGACATTTGTAGACCCTGGGGTACTGTCTTATGTGCACAAAAATGTCCACATGTTGGATTTACTGAACTTCAGTGCTGAGGAATGATAAAAAAAGCTCAGACCCTGTTCATTTTTTTCCCATTTTATTCTATAAAAACTAAGCACAATAATGCAAAATACTCTCTGCTCTGTGACTAAGTTAAAGGCAAAGATAGCAGAACAGACTTGAAGGAATCAGGAACTCATTGCCTGCTATGTAAACAAATAGGCATGATTGTTCAGAATACATTCATTTTCAGAGGAAAGGGCAAGAAAATCACAGCCTTGAAAGGTGTATGCGTTGATAATTCCCCCATATAGACACATCTCTCTAGTTAAAGCGCCCAGAGAGAAACAGAGACCCCAGAGAGCTAAGAGGGCACATTCTGGCTCATAGGGAAATGTTTTTGTAGAGATTGTTTGCGAGAGATGACATTTCCATTTTGAACTGAAAGGGAGGGAAAGTTGTTATTTAAGTGGAGGTAGTGAAATTCTTTGATAACAAAATGTGGAGGTTTATAACTGATGTGGAAAATTTGGAGCCATCTCAAATGTTAGTTGTGATTATGGCATTTTAACATTAATTTTAAAAATGCCAAAGTGGAAGAAATAATTCCTTAGTGGGTTTGAATAAGTTTTGATTAAGGTTACCACTACTGCACAACAAAAAGAGAAGAGGGCAGCAGACGACGAGATGGCTGGATGGCATCACCAACTCACTGAACGTGAATCTGAGCAAACTTGGAAATCATGAAGGACAGGGAAGCCTGGTGTGCTGCAGTCCGCGGGTCTCAAAGAGTTGGACATGACTGAGTGACTCAACAACAACAGATACTAAGAGAAGACATATTTTGGTTGTGTCAGGCTGCTGTTGCCTCTCAATATCCATTTTCACGTTCTTTAGTAATAATAATATCCCAGCTCTATTCCTGTGCGTTACCACTGTAATGAAGGCAGAATTTCCAGACTGTTTGCTGTTCCCTGTGGCCTGTGCCTAAAATCTGGCCTCTGAGAAGTCTACCATTGTCAGGGGTGGTCCCGAGAAGGCCCCTTAGAATAGGGCACCTGCTTTTGCATTTCCCACCTCCTTCTTTATGAGACAGACACACAACAGCGCTGTGTCTAGCAGCTATCAAAGATTATAGAGATGCAGAAATTTGGAAGCCTGATTTCCTGTCAACAGCATGAAACTACTTTGCCAGGAGTGGACTGCCAATCTGCGAGAGGTTTTCACTGTAAAATGCTCTTTCTTGTTTTCTTATTTAAGGGTTCCCTACCCGCTTGAAGGCATACCCATCCTAGTTAGATGTTACTGTTGATATCTCAAAAGATACAACACTACAATCAGAAGATAGTAGTTCTCTAACAAGTTCATAAAACAGTATGAAAATTTATGTTTTTATGGGGCTTTAGATTTTGAGTTGGAGAAGGCAATGGCACCCCACTCCAGTACTCTTGCCTGGAAAATCCCATGGACGGAGGAGCCTGGTGGGCTGCTGTCTATGGGGTCGCACAGTGTTGGACACAACTGAGCGACTTCATTTTCACTTTTCACTTTCACGCATTGGAGAAGGCGATGGCACCCCAGTCCAGTGTTCTTGCCTGGAGAATCCCAGGGATGGGGGAGCCTGGTGGGCTGCCATCTATGGGGTTGCACAGAGTTGGACACGGCTGAAGAGACTTAGCAGCAGCAGATTTTGAGTCAGGTTACTCATGATGTCTTTAAATTCCATATACAGTCACTATGGGAAACTGGCAATAAATTTATGAAAATGCACTAAAACCTTACAGATTCTGTTTCCCTGGGATAAATACCCCTCAGAAGGGAAACTCAAGTCAAATCTGAATAATTTCCTGTTTGTAGTATCAAGAGGAATCATTCTAGCAGATAAATCTCAATTGTCACAGCTAGGACTGTTTTCCTCTGGAATCTACTAAAAATACCCATTTCTATTCTGTTGGTAATACCATTTAATTTTCAGTATAGTTGCAAATCTCTATAAGTGGAAGGAATTGCCATTCCTTATAGATACAAATGAATTAGATCATTATGCACAAAATACTATTTATATAACTGGGATTAAAAAATGCTGAATCTTGTGTCAAGACCCTAGACACTAGGATATTCATAGATACCAATTCAGTTTAATCATGAGGCATAATATATAATGCAAATGTTGACTAAAAAGATGAACAGTGTGAGAGTTCTACTTTTATTTGCGGCAAAATGAGGACTACAGCCCAGGAGACAGCACCTCAGATAGCTCTGAGAGACTGCTTCAAAGAGACGGTAGGGGAAGGTCAATAGGAAAGATTTTGGTGAAGGGAGAGTTGAATGCAATCATACCCTTATTTTAGGAAAGGTTTTTTGCTAGTGATGAGGAGCTCATGTCACCATGAAGGGATTTAGTGCTTTTCTAGATATGAAGAGATGCAAGGATTAGGATCATGAAATCATTTCCTGAAAATATCTAACTCTCTAAAGACCTGTTCCATCAGTTTCCTAGGAGCAGAGTGCCTCCCTCTCCACCCTGAACTCCCTCAGGGGGTGTTGAAGGTCAACAGCTGCAGCAGCACAGAATTCAATTCCTGCAGAGGCAGATGGCAAATGCCCTTGGAAAGTGCCAATTTGTAGTTGACATTAAAAAGAAAAACTAGCTCTGATACTAATGGGACTAGTAAAATAGTAAGATGTGGCTGTCTTATATGCAATTTGCCTGACCCTATTAAAAAATGTTTTGCTAGAGATTTGAAATCAGTGCAAAAGATAAAAGGGATTTTTGGATTCAACTAATCTTAAATCTTCCTATAGGAGTTCACCATTATCATTAAGGTTTATTTTTAATACCAAGAGCAGAAAATCTCCATCATTTCTGGTTTAACAAAAAGATCAATATTGTGATGCATATTTACATTTAAATTGACTTCAAAGACCCTATCACCACTCAAGTGTTCCTTTTACTTAAAAAACTCTTATCTCCTTTTTAATTACTGTGATTCTTGTGTTATTAGGAAAGGAGTACAGTGAATTAATTAGTCACTTTAATAAAATGTGACTTTCTTAAAAGTTAATTATTAAATGGAAAATCAGGGCTGTCAGCGATGTATCAGCTTTTCCTCTTGATATTAATTTTAAAGTTGATATGTCTTAAAAAAAAGATAGTTGAATACTTCATGTTATATTAGTTTTGTTATTTCCATTCTAAAATTAGATTCAGTTCAGTTCAGTCGCTCAGTCGTGTCCGACTCTTTGCGACCCCGTGAATCACAGCACGCCAGGCCTCCCTGTCCATCACCATCTCCCGGAGTTCACCCAGACTCAAGTAGTTTTTTAAATCCCTCCCTAATTCTAAGACTGTAAAGCTTCTTAAAAACACACATTCAGTCTCCTTATCTTTATTGAAAAATTCTGTTTACTAGTTGTACCAAGGTAAGAATTTCAGAAAAACTGGTGAAGGATTAGTAGGCATGACATTTTTTTCCTGTAGCTTTAAAAATAGTTAATTTTTACTTTTTTGGCAAATAAAAAACTAAATTCCTTAACATTCAAATAATTATTTCTGGTCATTCCAGTGATTCCTAACGCATATTTACATTTAGAAAAAAATACTTGTTATATAAAATGAAACATTTTTCAAGCTATGAGAACAATATTTAAAGAGAAAAGCAAATGTGTATACCAGTGGTCCCCAACCTTTTTGGCACCAGGGACCAGTATCATGGATGACAATTTTTCCATGGAGAGGGGTCAAGGGATGGTTTAGGGGTGATTCCAGCACATTGCATTTATTGTGCACTTTATTTCTATCATCATTAGATCAGCTCCACCTCAGATCATCAGGCATCAGATCACCGAGGTTGGAGACCCTTGGTGTATCCAATGAAATTTTTTGTTTCTTGACTTTTTAAAACAACTTTACTGAGGTATAATTTATATGCCATAAGTTCTCCCACTTGAAGAATAGCAATTTAGATGCAATAATATTTAGTAAGTATTGAGTCATGCAACCATTTCACAGTCTGATTTTATTTGCTGACAGAAAAAGAAGTAATAATGTGGCCAAGGACCCAGGTTATTTCACATGATATTAATAGAAATCCATGTGAAAGCAAAGTGTAGTCCTGGAGAGATGGGAAACAATCTTCACTTGATAAATCAATATACCTAATTAGAAGTTGTACTTCAGTGAATGATGCCAACTTAAATTTTATGAAGAAAACCTTATGGCCAAATCTCGTGTAAAGATTAAAATTTTAAAAATAAAATCAAATAGCAGACTCCTGCTTTCCAGTTCTTCATGTAACGAGCTTGGAAGGGGCCACTATATCCTAACAATAAGCAGGGAGCTGAGCAGACTGGAAAATTAGCAACTCTTTTTTGGTTCTGTAAGAAAAGTAGCCATGTACAGATGTGAGAGTTGGCACCAGAAAGAAGGCTGAGCACTGAATTGATGCTTTTGAACTGTGGTGCTGGAGAAGACTCTTGAGAGTCCCTTGGATTGCAAAGAGATCTAACCAGTCAATCCTAAAGGGAAGCCTGGAGTGCTGCAGTTCATGGGGTCTCAAAGAGTTGGACACAACTTAGCAACTGAACAACAAGAAAAGAAAGAGGTGAGGTCAAATCACTGCCCTCAAGGAACAGAGATGCAGAGGCAGAAACATTCTGGGAACCCGGGTTGGGGCATTGTACTTGATGAGCTGCTGGAAGTTTAGTGCAGTAAACTCAAGTGTTAAACACCAGGGAAACCCAAGCACGGGAGGGTTCAAATAATATTGTGAGATTTACCTCTGGAACTTGACCAGATTCCCCTCAGACTTCCTGGGGGAAAGGGAAAAAGGAAATGTTCCAAATATACCCGGGGGCACTCTTCTTCCTATCAAATCCTGCCCTCAGGAGAAACTGTTAGATCCTGACTTCTGGGTGTTAGCTGACCCTCCTGTGCCTTCAGAAAGGCAACACCTACCTCCAGTCTTCCTGTCCCACCTGAGTGGACAGGAAATACCTGAGAAAACTGAGTCTTACCTTCCAGAGGCCTGTCAGGCTCCCTGATGACTGAGACCTTGTTGTAGGATTATAGAATGCGTCCCCTCCATGCATATCTTGTGCTTAGTCACTCAGCCATGTCCGACTCTTTGTGACTCTGTGGACTATAGTCCTCCAGGCTCCTCTCTCCATGGGGATTCTCCAGGCTTGAACACCGGAGTGGGTTGCCATGCCCTCCTCCAGGGGATCTTCCCAACCCAGGAATCAAATTGGGGTCTTCTTCACTGCAGGCAGATTCTTCACCAGCTGAGCTACCAGGAAAGCCCCCTTGTACATCTTATCATCATGTGACCAAAGGCTTATTTATGGGCTCATGGTGACTCAGACAGTAAAGAATATGCCTGCAATGCAGGAGACCCAGGTTTGATACCTGGGTTGAGAAGATCCCCTTGAGAAGGGAAAGGCTACCCACTCCAGTGTTCTTACCTGGGGAATTTACCAGTGCATCATGTCCAGTGAGCAATAAAAAATCATAAGGCAAACGAAAAGCAAGAAACACAATGTGAAGAGGCAGAGCAAGCATCAGAAACAGATATGGTAGGGATGTTAGGAGTTATCAAAGCAGAGATTTCAAGCAACTATGATTAATAGAGTGAGGGCTCTCCTAGCACAAGTAGACAGCATACAAAGAGGTGAGGATCTTAGGAACCAAAAAGATATGCTGCTGCTGCTAAGTTGCTTCAGTCGTGTCCAACTCTGTGCGACCCCATAGACAGCAGTCCACGCTCCTGTCCCTGGGATTCTCCAGGCAAGAACACTGGAGTGGGTTACCATTTCCTTCTCCCTTCTCCAATGCATGAAAGTGAAAAGTGAAAGTGAAGTCGCTCATTCATGTCCAACTCCTAGCGACCCCATGGACTGCAGCCTACCAGGCTCTTCCGTCCATGGGATTTTCAAGGCAAGAGTACTGGAGTGGGTTGCCATTGCCTTGTTAGAGATTTATAAACATATATAAAACAAATTAACACATTTCATAGGCTTATTACTGATTAGTAGACTGGACATAGCAAAGGATCTCTGATATGGAGACTGTATGAAAAAAAATCCTCAAACCTCAAAGTAAAGAGAACAAAAACTGTAAAAGCTAGAACAGAAGATCCAAGGACTAGGAGATTAACTGCAAAAGGCTTACTATACTGGTCATGGGAATACAGAAGAAGAGAGAAAGGAAAAGAAGAAATATATGATAAAATAATGCCTGAGAATTTCCCAAAATTAATGTCAGGTATCAAACCACAGATCCAAGAAGCTCAGAGAATACCAAGCAGGATAAATGCCAAAATAATAAAATAACAAATTAAAAGACAACTATACATAGCTCATAAAGCATAAAGAACTTGCCTAGACAAAAATAGGAAAATACTGATCTTCTGTGTATTTAATATATTCCTACTTCATAAATGTAATTTTATATAAAAATGTCAAACCCCAAACCTCAAAATAGTGAAAAATGGTATATTTAATGAGATAGTCCTTTTAAATTATCACATTAAAAGAGAGGTGAACAAGTGTTTTTATTAAACAGTTACTGTTCTGATTTCTGGCTCCCGTGAGACCCCATGGCTGTTGATAAATGAAAGGGCCCTAATGCACTTTTAATTGATTCTACTTGAGATGGTTTGTGCACCTGGTGAAATTCTTAGTGACATTTAAATGGTGTGAATATTCAAGAATATAAATTGACAAGCAACTGCCTCCAAACACTAGTTATTAAAACAAGCTGATTCACACAATTCCAACACCTCCACACTTGCACCACTTGTCTGCTTGTCATTTATTCTTTTTGTAACAAAGTAGATAAAAATAAATTAACATTTCATCTTCTAACTTTGCATTTATAGACTCTGTCCACGTGTCTTATATTATTTCGATACCTCTTTTAACATCTTGCATAAAACATGATCTAAAGAAGGAAATGGCAAACTATTCCAGTGTTCTTGCCTGGAGAATTCCATGGGCAAGGTGACCTGGCGGCTACAGTCCCTGGAGTCAAAAGAGTTGGACATGACTGGCTAACACTGGCTCATTTTGCAAAGAAACACGTAAGAATTTAAATAGGATGTCATGAACAGCTTCTAAATACATGGATGTTTTTCTTACAGATGTCAATTCAAACCTTATGAATATATTTGTGTTCATTGGAATGCGATTTATAAATGGAATTGGAAAATATATGCAATCTTGTGTAGATTAGGTAGGGAAATCTCAAAAACAATTAAAAGTGTAGGTAATAATAGGAAACACCAAATAAATTGCTTTGATATAGGTTTGAATTACAGAGAAAATCCTGAGAAGCAAGACTGGGTGTCTTGAGAAAAATACAGGCTAGTTGACCTAGACAGAAAAACCTGGAAGAAAAGTCCACACAGGAAAGGCTCGGTAAACAAAATAGCGTAGGGGCTGGCCTGGGTTTCTGAATACATGGTGGATAGCACCTTCAGAGGTGCTAAGAGTGGAAAGATGGAATAACTTGATTGAATAAGCAGAGAAAGTATTTCAGAGAGAGTATCTTTACCAGCTGAACATAACCAAGCAGGTTTCTATAAGTAAAATGTATCTATGGCTCAGCACACTTTGTCCATCAAAAAAAAAAAAAAAAAGAAAAATGGTTTCTTATCCTCTAAATAAATAACTGCATGAAAGATAAAAAAATAAATACTACACCTTCTAAATTTGAATTTATAAATCTGGCAATGTGTATTGTGGGTTGTTTGGACCCTCTATTAAAATATGAACTAGGCAAACACATAAGAACTGAGATGGAGCTGATATTCCTTAAGGTTCAGTTTTCTCTTAGGGTAGAGAGAGCTCTGCATGAAAACAGCTCTCCCAATGCAGGGAAATAATTTCTACTTGATTGTTTATGAGGCTGACACTGTTTACAGGCTTCAAGCATTTTAGCATTTGATTAGACAGGTACATAAAAGAAGAAAATGTAGGTGTATTGCTTGATGACTATTATTGGATGTTTTTATATACCATTCAGTGAAATGATGGAAATGCAGTTAAATTTCAGAAATGATCGGTTATGACTGCATGAAAAGAACAGATGGCAGGTACTGTGTGAATTCATACTGATGCTTCTGAAGGTTGACAATGACTGCTCAGTTTCAGGTTCTGAAGTAAACAGTAATCTAATTACCAAAATGCCTGCCCATTACAATGGGAGAAAGTGCAGTGGGACAAAGAGACTTCATTTCCAGTAACAGCTGCAGACTCTAATCGAACCAAACGGTGCTAATTAAAACTGGAATAGAATAGAGCAGTGACCAAAAAAATAAAAATAAAAATAAACTGTAGGATAACAACCACTGAAAAATGGACTCCTTCTGACAAACAGATAGCCAAAAATATCATATATAGAGGAATAAAGAGTAACATTAATAAGTGAGTGAAATAGATTGAGCAGTAGTCTATAGGTAGGAAATTCTTTCAAAGAAACAATACTCATTACAGAAAAAAAATTGAAGGTTGAAAATAGCACTAGTTATAGCTAGAATTCTATAAGCATTGAGATCATCAGAAGGCTTTAGAGAATCATAAGAAGAGAGGCTTCAAGAGAATTATGCAAAGAAATTTGAAGTCTTCAATAAATAGCCATGCAGGTCTCAATTAGATTTTCTGAAACCGTGATATTCAAATCATGGATTGCAGATTGATGCTGGTCCTTCAGTAAGATAAGGAATTTGTGCCAGAATATAAAGCAACTAAGTATGGTGTTTCAGTTCAGTTCAGTCACTCAGTCATGTCCGGCTCTTTGCAACCTCATGAATCGCAGCACGCCTTACTTCAGCTCAAAAAGTATATGTATAGTAAGAGTTTATTGATAAAGAAATTAGTATGTTGATTTACATACTAGAAGATCCCTGTCTTGCTGCAGAGAGCATTTAAGCAGTTCGCTCAGTAGTAGTACCTTTAGGATTCATTTTACTTTGTAATGACAGTAATAATACTGAAATATAATGCTCCTTAAAATATAGTCTTATTTTTAGATAGCCGATTAATGCTTTAGGTCTTGTAGCTTTTGTTACCCATCAGGGTTTATTTCAAAAGCCCCATTATGTGGTGTAAAGAAACAGGATGAGTAGTAAGAGATAACGTTTGTTGAACATTTGTATTGGTTAGAGTTCAGTCAAGAGACAAAAATCACCACCAGCATCTGAACTGGAAATTTAGAAATTCTAAACTTTTATGCAGTATAGAAATAGGAAAAATTCCCTTTTAGGTAACTACAAAGAAAACTATTAGGATGTGTAACAAACGTAATTTTTTTAAGAAAATATTGACCATGAGGTCAAGTATTCCTGATACCTTTAACTCCAAAAGTCAACATCATTGAAGAATAGTTTCTCAGAGAAAATCAGAGTGACATCATTTTCAGTACTGCCTCCCAGGCAAAAATTAGTAGCTTTTTAGATTTTCTATGCCATACACTGAGCTTCACTTTTAATATATTAGTATTTCCCAACCTGGTAATTATTCTCCATCTGCACTTTGCTTTAGTTGGAAGATCCTACTACCTAAGGTCAGTGATTCTAGATCCAGCATTCATTATATGAACTCACTATCTGTTTGAAAACAATCCATGACATTCTCAGTCCTTATACTTTTTAGCTACCTCAGATTTTGTACTGGAGCAGATAACTCATTCACAAACAGAAAACCTTCTATATATTTATTGTAAGCCATCATCAAGCCATACAAAATGAGTTTTTCATGACAAGATTTTTTGACAGCAATCTCCTTTGTATTTAATCCTCTTAGATATTATCAAATAAAACATGCATATCAAATGAAGTACAAAAAGATTGTTTGGATTATGCAGTCATTATGACCACATATGTGTAACACCTATTCCTTAACTAAGATACGTATAGACTTGGATCACCAGGGTTTCTTTTGAAATCAGTTACTGAATGAACATGTAAGTATGTAACTCATTCTCATGATCTCATGTAACCACACAGAAAAGGAGCGTCCACAATCTTATAATAAAACTAAGAACACATAGGGTAACTTCCTTGTTCCAATCCATTTGCCCAAGGCTCACGCTTTGTTCAAACACCAGTTATATTGCTCCCTATTGATTTTTGTACATCAGCTTTTGATAAATTTATCATCCCCTCACACTCCAGTACTCTTGCCTGGAAAATCCTATGGATGGAGGAGCCTGGTAGGCTGCAGTCCATGGGGTCGCTGAGAGTCGGATACGACTGAGTGACTTCCCTTTAACTTTTCACTTTCATGCATTGGAGAAGGAAATGGCAACCCACTCCAGTGTTCTTGCCTGGAGAATCCTAGGGACCGGCGAGCCTGGTGGGCTGCCATCTATGGGGTTGCACAGAGTCGGACACGACTGAAGTGACTTAGCAGCAGCAGCAGCAGCAGCAGCAGCACACTTCTTAAAGAATTTTGAAACTTTCTGAAGAGTTTGCATTCTGCGGATCAGAATAGATCATGGGACTTTTAAGGTTCATATACCTTCTATGTCACATTATCCCCCATGGACCTGTGTCCTACCATCATAGGGCAAAGTGTTGGACAGATTATCCCACAGCTAAACTCACACTCAGAACCAAAATTCCCTTAGATTTCCATATTGACCTGTATGATGGGAGATACTATACTCACCAGAGACAAGTGGAGTTTTTGTTTTTGCCCACAATGATAATATGTGGCCACTGCTATAGCCATTGTAAGCACAGTACAAAGCAAGAGAACCTGTGGTGTATCACTAGTCGTCATTACATTACAGGAACTTGAAGAATAGCAGTAGAAAAAGACAGTAAATAGATGTAATTCTCTCTCCATGTAATCAAGGCAAAATGCTTGTGTTAAGTAATGAATTCTGAGCATTTAAATAATTCCCAGAACTTTCTTATAGAATAGAGGTTCTCTCAAAGCATTCCTTCATATAAAAATCTGTTATCTTTCTAAACACAACAGAATTTAGAGGAGTATTTTGAAGTACTTTTTGGATACATAGTAGGTGGGTTTCATTGGTGGCTCAAATGATAAAGAATCTGCCTAAATGCAGGAGATATGGGTTCAATCTCTGGGTCAGGAAGATCCCTTGGAGAAGGGAATAGCTACCCATTCTGCTCTTCTTGCCTGGAGAATCCACGGATAGAGAAAGTTGGCAGTCTATAGTCGACGGGGTTGCAAAAAGTTGAACATGACTGAGTGACCATTACTAACAGGTGCTTTTAAGGGGCTTCCCAGGTGGTGCTACTGGTAAAGAACCCACCTTCCAATGCAGGATAAGAGACATGGGTTCAGTCCCTGGATTGGGAAGATCCCCTGGAGGAGGGCATGACAACCCACTTCAGTATTTTGCCTAAATCCCATGGACAGAGGAGCCTGGTGAGCTACATTCCATAGGGTTGGAAAGAGTTGAACACGACTGAAGTTACTTACCGTGCACACACAGGTGCTATGTAAACAAGATGAAATCTTTGTGTTATTTTTTATTATTAAAAAAAACAGAAGCAAATTTATTGATGTTAGATATTAGAAACCTAAACCAACCAAGCAAACCTCATCATAGCGTGGATTTAATGAAGCCCATTTATCAAGCTTCCCTCATTTCTCAGTTGGTAAAGAATCCGCCTGCAATGCAGGAGACCCTGATTCGATTCCTGGGTCAGGAAGATCCCCTGGAGAAGTGATAGGCTACTCACTCCAGTATTCTTGGGCTTCCCTTGTGGCTCAGCTGGTAAAGAAACTGCCTGCAATGTGGGAGACCTGGGTTCAATCTCTGGGTTGGGAAGATCCCCTGGAGAAGGGAAAGGCTACCCACTCCAGTATTCTGGCCTAGAGAATTCCATGGACTGTATAGTCCATGGGGTTGCAAAGAGTCAGACATGACTGAGTGACTTTCACTTCACTTATTTACCAAGCAATGTTAAGTGTTTTGAAGTGTTTCTGGTTATATGTATTAGGTGGTCCTCCCTGGTGGCTCCAACTGAAAAGAATCTGCCTGCAATACAGGAGACCTGAGTTGGATTCCTAGGTCAGGAAGGTCCCCTGGAAAAGGGAACAGCAACCCACTCCAGTATTCTTGCCTGGAAAGCCCCATGGCCAGAGAAGCCTGGTAGGCTACATCCAGTTCAGTTCATTCAGTTCAGTTGCTCAGTCATGTCAGAAGTCCATGGAGTCGCAGAGTCAGACATTGAACGACTAAAATATCGCTATGTATGTATTTACCAAGCAACTTCCAGCATCAGAATACACTGTGGTTTTACTGTAGCCACGGCAGTAACTGAATTACCTGGCACATCTCAAGCCTGCTGTTTCAGGTTTGGAAACTTTGGGAAAGGCTCTATAAACTTCTGATCTTTTTTATTAAAGAAATGAAAACAGGATCAGAAAACAGTAGTGATCTTCAGTTTAAGCTGTGCAGCTTCAGACCGTGTACTGTTTATAGTGACCAAGTCCATCATTTCATAGTGTGGCCTTATAAGAAATAAAAAGAAAATAAAAAACAACTTGATACCTCTCCTCCATTCTGGGAAGACTTCTGTGGCATGCGTGCAGAAGGTATATATTTCATAGAACAGGCTGTATCTCACCCCCAAGCACTCTTTCATCTGCTCCTGGGTCTTACGTTTCCAGCTGCATGCTGGCAGTGTTCATAGCACAAATGGACTTTTCTAATATAACGTTGTTATGCATTTGTCCATCTCCACATAAAATTTCCTTTACTTGTTAGGTCTCCACCTATTATCCTCATACATTTTGTTGTTGTTCAGTTGCTATGTCATGTCTGACTCTTTTGAAACCCCATGGACTATAGGGGCCTAAAATACAGGTTAATGATGTAAGCTTGGTATATTACTTCATTCTGTCATGTTAAAGTATTTTAAAATAATTTGAATCAGTTCTAATGAGACGGATGAAACTGGAGCCGATTATACAGAGTGAAGTAAGCCAGAAAGAAAAATACCAATACAGTGTACTAACACATATATATGGAATTTAGAAAGATGGTAATAATGACCCTGTATGCGAGATAGCAAAAGAGACACAGATGTGTAGAGC
>SJYQ01000737.1:99214-113723 GCA_006410935.1 Redunca redunca
TTTTGGGCTCCAAAATCACTGCCGATGGTGACTGCAGCCATGAAATTAAAAGACACTTACTCCTTGGAAGAAAAGTTATGACCAACCTAGATAGCATATTGAAAAGCAGAGACATTACTTTGCCAACAAATGTCCATCTAGTCAAGGCTATGGTTTTTCCTGTGGTCATGTATGGATGTGAGAGTTGGACTGTGAAGAAAGCTGAGTGCCTAAGAACTGATGCTTTTAAACTGTGGTATTGGAGAAGACTCTTGAGAGTCCCTTGCACTGCAAGGAGATCCAACCAGTCCATTCTAAAGGAGATCAGTCCTGGGTGTTCATTGGAAGGACTGATGCTGAAGCTGAAACTCCAGTACTTTGGCCACCTCAGGCGAAGAGTTGACTCATTGGAAAAGACTCTGATGCTGAGAGGGATTGGGGGCAGGAGGAGAAGGGGGCGACAGAGGATGAGACGGCTGGATGGCATCACCAACTTGATGGACGTGAGTTTGAGTGAATTCCGGGAGCTGGTGATGGACAGGGAGGCCTGGCCTGCTGCTATTCATGGGGTCACAAGGAGTCGGACATGACTGAGCAACCGAACTGAACTAATATAATATAGGAGATACTGATATACAAAGGATAAAATCAATTTCCTTAATGTTATACTTCATTTGTTGATTCAACTTATGTCCAGATAAATAAATGACGAGTCTTACAAAGTGATAATAATTTTAATTACTTCTCTGGGGGAAGAAATGTTCTTTGCAGCTAAGCAGTTTGTACAAACCTGGGCTGGGAAGAGAGGGCTTAGTAATAGAAAAGGTGTGGTGTTTGAACTGCATGGTCCACTATCCAGAGTTTTTTTCCAACAGTACCTGCTATAGTACTGCATAACCCATGGTTGGTTGAATCTGCTAATGCAGAGAGCCAAATGTAAGTTACACACGTTAACCCAGTGGATGGTTGGTGTCCATAAGCCCTGGGTTGTTCACGGGAGAACTCTGCTTACAAACATCCCAAGTATAACCAAACACACACAGATTTGGGACCAGTGTTCAGTGCAGACTTTTTATCACATTTTATTGGAAAGTGTTAGATTACTTATCTTCTTGCTCTAAGCTATGAATTCCAAAAGCATCAACATTGGTCACTGTTCACTGTTCCTTCCCTAGTGTGTGAAAAATCTTGGCTTATTACAATCTTACAACAGTTATAGAAGGATGAATGGAAGAATGGAACATATGAATAAATGAATGGAATATATTATGAATTACTCATAAACCAGATGCTTCCCACATAGTGTCTTGTAGATTTTTTTTGACCTGTTTTTTGCTTTTTTATCCAAACTGAAAAATCCCAAGTTGCTTATCAAATATGTAAAGAATAGGGCATTAAAACACAGCTTTAATTTCCTTTGTTTACATATATTTTTTTAAATTTTTATTGGAGTGTAGTTGCTTCACAACATTGTGTTAGTTACAGGTATACAGAAGAGTAAATCAATTACAGATGTAACATATATCCACTGTTATTAAGATTCTTTTCCCGTATAGGTCAATCACAGAGTATTGAGAAGAGTTCCTTGTTCTATACAGTAGGTCCTTACTAGTTGTCTATTTTATATTTAGGAGTGTGTACACATCAGTCTCAATCCCCCAACTTATCCCTCCCTGCTTCTTACACCCGGGTAGCTATAAGTTTGTTTTCTACAACTGTGACTCTGTTTCTGTTTTGTAAATAAGTTCATTTGTTCTGTTTTTCTAGATTCCACATATAGGCAATATCATATAATATTTGTCTTTTTTATTGCAGTATAGTTCCTTTACAGGGTTGTTGTTAGTTTCTGCTATACAGTGAAAGAATCAGCTGTATGTGTACATATTTCCCCTCCCTTTTGAGCCTCCCTCTCACACCCACCAATCCCACTCCTGTAGGTCTCTCAGAGCCCTGGGCTGAGCTCCCTGTGCTGGACAGCAGGTTCCCACTAGCTATTTATTTAACACATGAGTGAGTGAAAGTCTCTCAGTTGTGTCTGACTCTTTGTGACCCCGTGGACTATACAGTCCATGGGATTCTCCAGGCCAGAATACTGGAGTGGGTAGCCTTTCTCTTCCTCAGGGGATCTTCCCAACCCAGGGATTGAACCCAGGTCTCTTGCATTGCAGGCGGTTTCTTTACCAGCTGAGCCACCAGGGAAGCCCAGGAATACTGGAGTGGGTAGCCCATCCCTTCTCTGGTGGATCTTCCTGACCCAGGAATCGAACTGGAGTCTCCTGTATTGCAGGCGGATTCTTTATCACCTGAGCTACTGGGGAAGCCCTATTTTGCACATGATAGTGTATATATATGTCAGTCCCAGTCTCTCAGTCCACCCTGTCCTTCCTTCCCTGTGTCCACAAGTTTGTTCTCTATGTCTGCATCTCAATTTCTGCCCTGTGAATAGGTTCTTCAGTACCATTTTTCTAGATTCCATATATATGTGTTAATAAACAATATTTGTTTTTCTGACTTCAAGCCATATGACAGACTCTGTGTTCATCCACATCTCTATAAATGAACCAATTTTGTTCCCTTTATGGCTAAGTAACATTCCAATATTCCATTGTATATATGTACCATATTTTCATCTATTCATCTGTCCATGGACAATTAGGTTGCTTCCATGTCTTGCCTATTATAAATAGTGCTGCAATGAACATAAGGGTGCATGTGTATTTTTGAACTATGTTTTTCTCAGGGTAGATGCCCAGTAGTGGGATTGCTGGGTCATATGGTAGTTTTAGTTTTTCAAAGGCACCTCTATACTGTTCTCCATAGGAGCTGTATCAATTTACATTCCTACCAACAGTGCAAAGGGTTCCTTTTTCTCCACACCCTCTCTAGCATTTATAGATTTTTTATGCTGGCCATTCTGACTGGTGTGAGGTGATATCTCATTGTAGTTTTGATTTGTGTTTCTCTCATAATGAGTGTTGTTGAGCATTTTATCATGTTTGTTGGTCATCTGTATGTCTTCTTTGGAGAAATGTCTGTTTCGATCTTCTGCCCATTTATTGATTGTATAGTTTGTTTTTTTGATATTGAGCTTCATGATGAGTTGCTTGTATATTTTGGCGATTAATCCTTTGTCAGTTTGCAAATATTTTCATTCATTTGCAAATATTTTCTCCCATTCTGAGGGTTGTCTTTTCACCTTGTTTACGGCTTCTTTTGCTGTGAAAAAGCTTTTAAGTTTAATAAGGTCCCATTTGTTTATTTTTATTTATTTTTTTATTTTCATTACTCTAGGAGGTGGATCAAACAGGATCTTACTGCAATTTATGTAAAAGNTGTCATCAAGTGTGCTACCTGTTTTCCTCTAAGAGTTTTATAGTGTTTAGCCCTACATTTAGGTGTTTATTTTCTCAGGAATATTTTGCTGAATATAATGTGTATTTTTAAGTGTTGCTATTGGGCTAGACATCTATTATTTTCTTGGTGACATCAGTTTATCTGTTTGAATCTGTAAATTGGAGTGAACGATGATTAAAACTGACTTCTTACAAATGCTTTTTAAGAACAACAATTTAGGTGTTGAAAGAATTATATATTATTAGTGTCAGCTTTACTAACTTGCTGGTTAAATATTAGTTACTCTAGCTGGGAGAACGGAAAAGGCAATGGCACCCCACTCCAGTACTCTTGCCTAGAAAATCCCATGGATGGAGGAGCCTGGTGGGCTGCAGTCCATGGGGTCGCTAAGAGTCGGACATGACTGAGCGACTTCACTTTCATTTTTCACTTTTATGCATTGGAGAAGGAACTGGCAACCCACTCCAGTGTTCTTGCCTGGAGAATCCCAGGCATGGGGGAGCCTGGTGCACTGCCATCTATGGGGTCGCACAGAGTTGGACACAACTGAAGCGACTTAGCAGTAGCAGCAGTTGGGAGAATGGATAATATATATTTGGGGAATTAGGAAAAGATACATAGAAAAGCACTGGCAACATTTTGATTCCAATATTAGGAGGTAAAAATAATGAGTAGAGGGAGATTGTATAAGTTTATTGTATATGTTCAAAAATTGGGTTTGAGAGAACAAGATGGCAGAGGAGTAGGTAGACGTGGAATATATCTCTCCCACGGATATATCAGGAATACATCTTCAGACACAGAAATGCATGCAGAACAGCTGAGAGTGGACAGGAGGACCTGACCAGCTGAAAAGAATATATAGACCCATGCAAAACTCAGTAGAAGGAAGGAACTAGGGGAAAAAACAGGAGTGTTAGAAGGACTGGACATGCCCTCGGCGGGTGGGGGAGCTGAAGCAGGGGTCTGATCCGCACATCCGGGCAATTGTCTGAGTCAGAGGAGAAACATTTAAGGCTGAGAGTGAAAGAGCTGATCTGTGGCAGCCTAAATGGAATGAGAATCAGACAGTCCTTGCCCCA
Organism: Redunca redunca; assembly: GCA_006410935.1. Classification (NCBI taxonomy): domain Eukaryota; kingdom Metazoa; phylum Chordata; class Mammalia; order Artiodactyla; family Bovidae; genus Redunca; species Redunca redunca. The sequence goes on from SJYQ01000737.1 coordinate 103,630, forward strand.
GTCGTACATACTCCAGACAGGGACGCAGATCCCCTAGAAGGTGCAGCAGCTGGGAGCTGGAGATTAGGGATTGTGGAGCAATCCCAGGGTGAGGGCTGCTGTTGACTGTGGAGAGATGGATTGAGAGGATGGGAGGGAGGAGACTGTGGTGGGAAATGCCTGTGGAAGAAAGCCAGGCAGCCATGGAAGCAAGGCGATACTGCTGAGTCACACATAGAGGGTGGAGCTATCACCATAGCCTCTCTCTCTCCACACGCCAGCATCAGCAGCTGAACAATAAAGAGGCTGGCCCATCAAATGCCTGATGCACTGAATTACAGGGTAGGACCCCAGCCGGGGGTAGGGGAGGGGGGCCCAATGTGCCTGATGCGCTGAACAACAGAGAAGGACCCCAGGCAAGGAAGCCCTCTTAAGTGCCTGAATGGGCGGTGTTACTGAGAAAGACTGGCCAAAGAGGCCTTCTGATTGCCAGCTACAAGAGGCTTGAAAAAAGATTCTGAGAGGGCCATAACTGCTGCAGCAGAGAAAATCTGTGCCTCTACACATTTTGTGCTGCCAGGGTCCCTGCAAGCCAAGCAGCTGCGCCACCTTCATGCTCAACTCTCACTGGGGCAGAGCTGCCACAGGCAAAAAAACTTACATCTATGTGCTCAGGGTTGTTTTGGTCATGTTCAACTCTCTGTGACCCTGTAGACTGTGGCCTGCCAGGCTTCTCTGTCAGGGGAGTTCTCTAGGCAAGAATCCTGGAGTGTATTGGCCAATACTGGTTGCCATACCCTTCTAGAGCACTATATTTCCTGCTGCCCTACCTGCCAATTCCCCTGAGTTCCTGGTGCTGCCAGAACCCCTGTGACCCAAGCAGCTGCACCACCTCCACACCTGACCCTCACTGGGGCAGATCCAAGTCCTCCAGGGCAGCCTCAGGAGCAAATCCCAGTGGACAACCCACATGCAGAGGTAGAAATAAAACCACAATTGAAACCCAGGGTCAGTGTGGCTAATGAAAAAGACCCAAAACCTTCCCACTAGCTGTACAAGCTGTAGATTAAATCCACACAATCAACTAGACAGGCTCTGTGTCTATGGAATATATGACAGGACATTGAGAGTTCCCACCAAGACAATGCACTAGTTCTGAGATGTGGACACTGGAGGCAAGAACACAGAGAAGTAGGACCAGATTAGAATCTCAGCTGCCCCCACGGCAGGTCCAGAGATCAGCGTAGTGTTGGAGAGCATCTTAGGGAGGTGAGGTGGACTGTGACCCCCAGCGAGGGAAAGGACTCTGACAGTGGTGACTGTGACAGTGGTGACTCAACAAAAACTTTTATCCTTATGTTTTGACTTGTTCTGAAAATCTTTTGTTATTTTTTTTTCTTTTTTCCTCCTTTTATCCCCCCTCAGTAGTAATTGTCAATTTTATTGGTGCTGCTGCTGCTAAGTCGCTTCAGTCATGTCTGACTCTGCGACCCCATAGATATCTGCCCACAAGGCTCCCCCGTCCCTGGGATTTTCCAGGCAAGAACACTAGAGTGGGTTGCCATTTCCTTCTCCAATGCATGAGAGTGAAAATTGAAAGTGAAGTTGCTCAGTCGTGTCCCACTCTTAGCGACCCCATGGACTGTAGCCCACCAGGCTCCTCCATCCATGGGATTTTCTAGGCAAGAGTACTGGAGTGGGGTACCACTGCCTTCTCCATTTATTGGCACTATGAAATCTAATTAATTTTTTTTTCCTCAGTCACATATTTTATTGTTGTCATAAACCTCGGCCTCTATGTTGGGCTTTTGCAGTTCTGTGGACTTTTCCTTTTTTCTTTTCTTTTTTAAATTTAAATTTGTAATTTTTAAACCTATTATTTTTTTTTACACTTATTCCTTTGTTTGATTTTCCTACTGTTCTTTTCCCCTTGCAGTTAATCTTTATTGTACATAGTTAGTTAGTTAGTTCAGTCGCTCAGCCCTCTCTGACTCTTTGCGACCCCATGAATCGCAGCATGCCAGGCCTCCCTGTCCATCACCAACTCCCAGAGTTCACTCAGACTCACGTCCATCGAGTCAGTAATGCCATCCAGCCATCTCATCTTCAGTCGCCCCCTTCTCCTCCTGCCCTCAATCCCTACCAGCATCAGAGTCTTTTCCAATGAGTCAGCCCTTCGCATGAGGTGGCCAAAGTACTGGTGTTTCAGCTTTAGCATCATTCCTTCCAAAGAAATCGCAGGGCTGATTTCCTTCAGAATGGACTGGTTGGATCTCCTTGCAGTCCAAGGGACTCTCAAGAGTCTTCTCCAACACCACAGTTCAAAACCATCAATTCTTTGGCACTCAGCCTTCTTCACAGTCCAACTCTCACATCCATACATGACCACTGGAAAAACCATAGCCTTGACTAGATGGACGTTTGTTGGCAAAGTAATGTCTCTGCTTTTCAATATGCTATCTAGGTTGGTCATGATTTTTCTGCCAAGGAGTAAGCGTCTTTTGATTTCATGGCTGCAGTCACCATCGGCAGTGATTTTGGAGCCCAAAAATATAAAGTCTGACACTGTTTCCACTGTTTCCCCATCTATTTTCCATGAAGTGATGAGACCAGGTGCCATGGTCTTTGTTTTCTGAATGTTGAGCTTTAAGCCAACATGTTCACTCTCCACTTTCACTTTCAGCAAGAGGCTTTTTAGTTCTTCTTCATTTTCTGCCAAAGGGATGATGTCATCTGCATATCTGAGGTTATTGGTATTTCTCCCGGCAATCTTGATTCCAGCTTGTGCTTCTTCCACCCCAGCGTTACTCATGATGTACTCTTCATATAAGTTAAATAAGCAGAGTGACAATATACAGCCTTGACATACTCCTTTTCCTATTTGGAGCCAGTCTGTTGTTCTATGTCCAGTTCTAACTGTTGCTTCCTGACCTGCATATAGGTTTCTCGAGAGGCAGGTCAGGTGGTGTGGTATTGCCATCTTTTTCAGAATTGTCCACTGTTTACTGTGATCCACACAGTCAAAGGCTTTGGCATAGTCAACAGGGCAGAAATAGATGTTTTTCTGGAACTCTCTTGCTTTTTTGATGATTCAGTGGGTGTGGCAATTTGATCTCTGGTTCCTCTGCCTTTTCTAAAACCAGCTTGAACATCTGGAAGATCACAGTTCACATACTGCTGAAGCCTGGCTTGGAGAATTTGAGCATTACTTGACTAGCATGTGAGATGAGTGCAATTGTGCGGTAGTTTGAGCATTCTTTGGCATTGCCTTTCTTTGGGATTGGAATGAAAACCGACCTTTTCCAGTCCTGTGGCCACTGCTGAGTTTCCAAATTTGCTGGCACATTGAGTGCAGCACTTTCACAGCATCATCTTTCAGGATTTGAAATAGCTCAACTGGAATTCCATCACCTCCACTAGCCTTGTTCGTAGTGATGCTTTCTAAGGGCCACGTGACTTCACATTCCAGGATGTCTGGCTCTAGGTGAGTGATCACACCATCATGATTATCTTGGTCTAGAAGATCATTTTTGTACAGCTCTTCTGTGTATTCTTGCCACCTCTTCTTAATATCTTCCACTTCTGTTAGGTCCATACCACTTATTTCCTTTATTGAGCCCATCTTTGGATGAAATGTTCCCTTGGTATCTCTAATTTTCTTGAAGAGATCTCTAGTCTTTCCCATTCTGTTGTTTTCCTCTATTTCTTTGCATTGGTTGCTGAAGAAGGCTTTCTTATCTCCTGCTATTCTTTGGAACTCTGCATTCAGATGCTTCTGTCTTTCCTTTTNTTCTTGACTTCTTACTTTTGCATTCCAGTCCCCTATAATGAAAAGGACATCTTTTTTGGGTGTTCGTTCTAAAAGGTCTTGTAGGTCTTCATAGAACCATTCAACTTCAGCTTCTTCAATGTTACCAGTTGGGGGGTAGGCTTGGATAACTGTGATATTGAATGGTTTGCCTTGGAGACGAACAGAGATCATTCTGTCGTTTTGGAGATTGCATTCAAGTACTGCATTTTGGACTCTCTTGTTTACCATGATGGCTACTCCATTCCTTCTGAGGGATTCCTGCCAGCAGTAGTAGATATAATGGTCATCTGAGTTAAATTCACCCATTCCAGTCCATCTTAGTTTGCTGATTCCTAAAATGTTGACATTCACTCTTGCCATCTCTTGTTTGACCATTTCCAATTTGCCTTGATTCATGGACCTAACATTCCAGGTTCCTATGCAATATTGCTCTTTACAGCATCGGACCTTGCTTCTATCACCAGTCACATCCACAACTGGGTATTGTTTTTGCTTTGGCTCCATCCCTTCATTCTTTCTGGAGTTATTTCTCCACTGACCTCCAGTAGCATATTGGGCACCTACTGACCTGGGGAGTACCTCTTTCAGTATCCTATCATTTTGCCTTTTCATATTGTTCATGGGGTTCTCAAGGCAAGAATACCGAAGTGGTTTGCCATTCCCTTCTCCAGTGGACCACATTGTGTCAGACCTCTCCACCATGCCCGCCCATCTTGGGTGGCCCCACAGGGCATGGTTTAGTTTCATTGTGTTAGACAAGGCTGTGGTCCTAGTGTGACTAGATTGATCAGTTTTCTGTAATTATGGTTTCAGTGTGTCTGCCCTCTGATGCCCTCTTGCAACACCTACCGTCTTACTTGGGTTTCTCTTACCTTGGACATGGGGAATCTCTTCATGGCTGTTCCAACAAAGTGCAGCCACTGCTCCTTATGTTGGACGAGGGGTATCTCCTCACTGCCGCCCCTCCTGACCTTGAACTTAGAATAGCTCCTCTAGGCCCTCCTGTGCTTGCGCAATAAGTCTCCTTTATTTACCTCTACCTAACTTTGCATATATAATCCTTCTTTCTTTTCTTTCTTTCCTTTTCTCTCAACATATATCTTATTTTCGTTGCTTTATTCCCCACTTGGCACCTTGCTTTAGTTTTGTTTTCCAATTTGTGCCTTAGTTAGTTTTATTCTTAACTGGTAGATATAGTTTTTGGTTTCCTTTGTTTGCTGGGTCAATCTATTTTACTTTATTTTTGTTGGACTGTTTTGATTTTGCTTATGGGTGCATATGTATATGTATATATTCAGTCACACTTTTTATTGGTGGTATAAACCTCTGCCTCCACACTGGGTTTTTGCAGTTCTGTGGAGTTTTCCTTTTGTGTTTACTTTCTTCTTTTTTATTTTCTCTTTTTAAAATATTTTTAATTTTTTTAAACCTATTATATTTTTCCTACATTTATTCCTTTGTTTGCCTTTCCTAATGTTCTTTTCTCCTTTCAGTTAATCTTTAGTGTACATAAATCTTCTTAATCTACCTCTATTTAACTTCGCATATCTATTCTTTCTTTCTTTCCTTTCCTTTCAACATATTTGTTAGATTTATTTTCATTGTTTTATTCCCTACTTGGCACCTTGCTTTAGTTTTGTGTTCTGGTTTGTGTTTTAGTTAGTTTTGTTCTTAACTGGTAAATATAATTTTTTATTTCTTTTGTTTGCTGAGTCAATCTGCTGTACTTTATTTTAGATGGACTCTTTGACTTTGCTTACGGGTGTATATGTATATATTCTATTATTTTAACTATTATTTGCCTGATTTTGTTACTGCCATTTGTCTGGGGTTCATCTTTGATTTCTTACTTTTGGGTATTTGTTTTAATCTCGCTTAATGCCATAACAAACCACTTGTGGAATCTTCGTTCCTGTTCAGAGATCAAGCCCTGAGCCTTTGAAGTGGGAGCACTGAATCCAAGACCCTAGACTACCAGAGAACTAACCCTAGGGAGTATCAAATAGAGAGAACTCACACAAAGGAAACCACTTAAATACATGACTCAGCATCACCCAACCACCAGTAGCACCCTGTGCAGGATGCCTCGTGTAAATAACAAACTAAAAATACAAATGCAATCATTGGTAGACAGGATTACCACCTCACTCAACCTTGCCCATTAGAGGAAAAACAAACAAACAAACAAAACCAGCACAAATCTCACCCTATATGAAGCTTACACAAACAATGGGACCAATCTTAGGAGGGTAGAAACTAAAAGGAAGAAAGATTTCAACCTTGAAAACTGCGGAAAGGAGACCTCAAACACAATAAGTTGAAAAAAAAAAAAGAATGAAAAGGCAGAGAAATACAACACAAATGAAGAAACAAACTAGAAACACAGAAGTCAAAATAAATGAGGAAATAGGCAATCTACCTGAAAAAAGAATTCAGAATAATGATAGTAAAGATGATCAAAAACCTTAAAAACAAAATGAAGAAAATGCAAGAGTCAATTAACAAAGACCTAGAAGAATTAAAGAAGAAACATATAGAGACAAACAACACAATGACTGGAATTAAAAATACTCTGGAAGGAATCAATAGAAGAATAACTGAAGCATAAAAATGAATCAATGAGCTGGAAGATAAAATGGTGGAAATAACTTCTGAAGAGCAGAATAAAATAGAAAGAATGAAAAGAACTGCGGGTAGTCTCAGAGACCTCTGGGATAATATCAAACGCACAAACATTTGAATTATAGGGGTCCCAGAAGAAGAGAAAAAGAAAGGGTATGAAAACATTTTTGAAGAGAGATTATAGTCAAAAATTTCCCCAACAGGGAAAGGAAATACTCAATCAAGTTCAAGAGGTGCAGAGAGTTCCATACAGGATAAACCCAAGGAGAAACAAACCAAGACATACACTAATCAAACTAACCAAGACTAAACACAAAGGAAGAATATTAAAAGCAGCAAAGGAAAAGCAACAAGTAACATACAAGGGAATGCCATATGATTAACAGCTGATCTTTCAGCAGAAACTCTGCAGGCCAGAAGGGAATGGCAGGATATATTTAAAGTACTGAAAAGAAAAAAATATACAACTAATATTACTGTACCTGGCAAGGTTCTCATTCAGAATTGATGGATAAATAAAAAGCTTTTCAGACAAACAAAAGTTAAGAGAATTCAGTACCACCAAGCCAGCTTTACNTTTAAAGTACTGAAAAGAAAACATATACAACCAATATTACTGTACCTGGCAAGGTTCTCATTCAGAATTGATGGATAAATAAAAAGCTTTTCAGACAAACAAAAGTTAAGAGAATTCAGTACCACCAAGCCAGCTTTACAACAAATATTAAAGGGACTTAAATAGTCAAGAAATACAAGGGAAGGAAAAAGATCTACAAAATCAACCCCAAACAATTAAGAAAATGGCAATAGAAACATACATATCAATAATTACTCTAAATGTAAATGGATTAAATGCTGAAACCAAAAGACACAAACTGGCTGAATGGATAAAAAAACCAGACCCATATATATGTTGTCTACAAGAAACTCACTTCAGACCTCATGACACATATAGACTGAAAGTGAGAGGATGGAAAAATATATTCCTTGCAAATGGGAAGCAAAAGAAAGTTGGAGTATAAATCCTCATATCAGACAAAATAGACCTTAAAGAATATTACAAGAGATAAGGGCACTACATAATGAATAAGGGATCAATCCAAGAGGAAGGCATAACAATTGTAAATATCTATGCACCCAGCATAGGAGCATCTCAATACATAAGACAAACACTAACAGAAATAAAAGGAAAAGCTTACAGTAACACAATAATAGTAAGACACTTCAACACCCCACTCATACCAATGGACAGTTCATCAAAACAGAAAATTAATAATTAAGCACAAGTCTTAAATGATACATAGGATGAGATGGATTTCATTGATATCTTCAGGACATTCCACCCAAATATAGAAGAATACACCTTCTTCTCAAGTGCACATGGAACATTCTCCAGGATAGACCACATCTGGGGTCACAGATCAAACCTCCATAAATTTAAGAAAACTGAAATCGTATCAAGCATCTTCTCCTACCACAATGCTATGAGACTAGATATCAATTACAAGAAAAACAACTGTAAGAAACACAAGCACATGGAGATTAAACAACAGATTTCTAAATAACCAACAAGTTACTGAAGAAATCAAAAGGGAAATCAAAAAATTTCTAGAAATAAATGAAACACAACTGTAAACCTATGGGATGCAGCAAAAGCAGTTCTAAGAGGGAAGTTTATAGCAATACAATACTACCTCAAGAAACAAGAAAAACAACAAATAGACAACCTAGCTTTACATTAAAACAACTGGAAAAAGAAGAACAAAAAGGATCTGAGCAGAAAGAAATGAAAGAAAGAATAGTAAAGATTAATAAAAGTAAACCTGGTTCTTTGAGAAGATAAAATTGACAAGCCTTTAGCCAGACTCATCAAGAAAAAAAGAGAAGAACCAAATCAACAAAATTAGAAATGAAGGAGAAGAAGTTACAACAGACAGTACAGAAATACAAAGGATTAGAAGAGACTATCATGAACAACTATATGGCCATAAGATGGATAACCTGGAAGAAATGGACAGATGTTTAGAAAAGTTCAATCTTCCAAGACTGAACCAGGAAGAAATAGAAATTATGAAGAACCTAATTACAAGCACTGAAATTGAAGCTGTGATAAATAATCTCTCAAAAAAAAAAAAAAGCCCAGGATGAGATGGCTTCACAGGAGAATTCTATCAAACATTTATAGAAGAGCTAATGCCTATCCTTCTAAAATTCTTTCTAAAATTTGAAGAGGAAGGAACACTTCCAAATTCATTCTACAAGGCCACCATCACCCTGATATGAAAAACAGACAAAGACAATGCACAAAAAGAAAACTACAAGCTAATATCACTGATGAATATAGATGCAAAAATCCTCAACACAATTTTAGCAAACAGAATTCAGCAACACATCAAAAAGCTCATACACCCTGTTCAAGTTAGGTTTATTCCAGGGATGCAAGGATTCTTCAATTTACAAATATCAAACAATGTGATTCACCATATTAACAAATTGAAAGATAAAAACCATATGATAATCTCAATAGATGCAGAAAAAGCCTTTACAAAATTCAGCACCTATTTATGATTAAAACTGTCCAAAATACGGACATAGACGGAAATTACCTGCGCATAGTAAAGGCCATATATGATAAGCTTACAGCAAACATTATTCTCAAAGATGAAAAACTGAAAGCATTCCTCCTAAGATCAGGAACAAGACAAGAGTGTACACTTTTACCACTATTATTCAACATAGTTCTGGAAGTCCTAGCCACAACAATCAGAGAAGAAAAAGAAATAAAAGGAATCCAGATTGGAAAAGAAGTAAAGCTCTCACTGTCTGCAGATGACATGATATTGTACATAGAAAACCCTAAAGATAGTATCAGAAAATTACTAACGCTCATCAGTGAATTTAGCAGTGTTGCAGGATACAAAATAAATACACAGAAATCAATTGCATTTCTATATACTAATAATGAAAAATCAGAAAGAGAAATTATGGAATCAATCCCACTTACTTTTCATCAAAAATAATATCTAGGAATAAACTTACCTAAGGAGACAAATGAAGGCCATGGAAACCCACTCCAGTACTCTTGCCTGGAAAATCCCATGGATGGAGGAACCTGGCAGGCTGGGGTCCATGGAGTCACTAAGAGTCAGACACGACAGAGCGACTTCACTTTCACTTTTTACTTTTCATTTACAGAGAAGGCAATGGCAACCCACTCCAGTGTTCTTACCTGGAGAATCCCAGGGATGGGGGAGCCTGGTGGGCTGCCATCTATGGGGTCACATAGAGTCGGGCATGACTGAAGCGACTTAGCAGCAGCAGCAAGGAGACAAAAGAACTGTACACAATAAAATTATGACACTAATGAAAGAAACTTTTCTTCCAAGGAGTAAGCGTCTTTTAATTTCATGGCTGTAATCACCATCTGCAGTGGTTTTGGAGCCCCCCAAAATAAAGTCTGACACTGTTTCCACTGTTTCCCCATCTATTTTCCATGGAGTGATGGGACCGGATGCCATAATCTTCGTTTTCTGAATGTTGAGCTTTAAGCCAACTTTTTCTCTCTCCTCTTTCACTTTCATCAAGAAGCTTTTTAGCTCCTCTTCACTTTCTGCCATAAGGGTGGTATCATCTGCATATCTGAGGTTCTTGATATTTCTCCCAGCAGTCTTGATTCCAGCTT
>SJYQ01000737.1:114128-140915 GCA_006410935.1 Redunca redunca
GAAGAAACCTAGATGTCCATTGACAGATGAATGGATAAAGAAATTGTGATAAATATACAAAACGGAATATTACTCAGACATAAAAAGGGGAGTGCATTTGAGTCAGTTCTGATGAGGTGGATGAAACAAGCCTATTATACAGAGTGATGTGAGTCAGAAAGAGAAAGATAAATATTATATTCTAACACATGTATACAGAATCTAGAAAAATGGTACTGTAGAATTTACACACAGGGCAGCAATGGAGAAACAGACATACAGAATAGACTTATGATGTATGGAAAGAGTAACATGGCAACTCACATGACCATATGTAAAATAGAGAGCCAACAAGAATTTAGTGTATGGTTAAGGAAGCTCAAACAGGGGCTTTATATCAACCTAGAGGGGTGGGATGGGGAGAGAGATGGGAGGGAAGTTCAAAAGGGAGGGAATATATGTATACCTATGGCTGATTCATGTTGAGGCTTGACAGAAAACAACAAAATTCTATAAAGCAATTATCTTTCAGTTAAAAATTAATTTAAAAATGGATTCTCTGTTCATTTCCAGCTTCATCTATTTTAAACATGTCTGTGGCCAAATTATAATTCTGAGCCAAGCAAATATTGTGGTGGAAAGGTCATTCTGCAGAAATAATAATATTTTAACTTTCTCTTCTCTGGGTGAGTTAATGCCGTGATGTGGATACCTTTCCCATTTAGATAAGAGAAGATAAAAAAAAATGTATTGCAATTTTAATATTTCCTTTGTCACTTTGAATAAAATCCATTAATGCTTGGGCTTTACAGAGATGTCCTACGTGAACAAAAAATACAGCCAGGTTATTAACTGAATGTAATTGCCTGGTGATAACAGACTCTTTGAGTCTCTATTTGACACTATTTCACTTGAAAAAGGCTATCAATTAGGACCCCATATTTAAAGCAAGTGGGGAAATTATGCACAGACACTTTTAACAAAAAGGTGATGCTTGCATAAAATAGTACATGTCATTTTCAGAATACCAAACTCCTACTGTAGCATTGTTTAAGCAAGAAAAAACATGGTGCTTTTTTTCTGTTTTGTTTTAATGTGTCCGCAAGTGCCAAAAGACATCAGCCCAGTGAGCACTCAAGTGCCAAAAGACATGAGGTAGCTAAGTATGCCCGGGCCTCAAATGCTGTATAGAATATGTATCAACAAAGTCAGTTTCCCTTTATCCTGGTGAATATACTCAAATAATTCAGATGAGGCCAATAAAATAAAGCGTGTGTGTGTCTGTTCTAAGGGTTTTTAGTAATGAGGCATAATAATTAGAACACTGAAAGCATTATTCAGATATTTAATTTTGAAGACACAAATCCAGAGTATATTATGTTCATAGATGTCATTCATATTTGGAAAAATTCATGGAAAGACATTGACTCCGGCAGAAACCTAGGCCCAGACTATTAGCTCTATGGAATGCATTTTTTAAAGTTTTGAGAGATTTGTCTCTTACCAGGACTTTTGTAAACACATAATATTATATTCTGAATTTAGGCAAGTCTTTCTAAGTATGAGTTTTCTTTTTTAAAACGTGTGAGGATATGTGAGGGGAGACGTTCTGAGTCTTGCTCAATGTGATTCTTCCTCTTTGAACTTGTTCTCCCCTGCCCCCCATGAAACAGGGAACTTAATCTGACCATCCTGATGGGCAAGCACCATATTCAATAGACACAGTATATGTTTAGAAATCAGTTTGAGGTTATCATTTCCTTCGAGTTGTGTCATGTCCTTATTTGTTGTTGCTTTTTTACGACCAGGTGTCCGGCTCATCTTTGGATGAACTGTGATGTGATCCATGCCTTCATGGTCTTGGGGTCTCTGTGTCACTCTCTCTCTTACAATCAGATTACTTCGTTGACCCCTGAACTGTTTCTCTGGGTCAGACACGGCATTAGGCATTAATCTTTCTTCTCTCCATCCCACTGAGTAACACACAGTGAAGGCCACTCCTTCATCATGTGCCATTTTTAATCTTCCACAGGCCAGAACATGAAAAACAAATCCAAGAATTCTTATCTTGGGCAAGGTTAACAAAAAGAAAGATCTTAATAAATATTTTACATGTAAAATTGGTAGTTTTATCAAGCCATAAAAATTAAATGGGCAACATATCCAGGCAGTAGTTTGAGATACATTGTATTCTAAAATCATTTTATGTTATTCTTTCCTTTTCAGATCTAATTTTAGTTGACACAACACCTTCATTTTCTTTATAAGAGAGATAATAGGGTCTGTAGTTTTGCAGCTGAACAGTTTTAGACTTGATCACAAAGGAAAGTATCTTCTGGAGATGTCTAGAAGAACACATCAGGGTCTTGTAGGGAAGAGCCCTCAGTCCAAAGGGGGTTAGCAGCAGCTTCCTGAGCTGATAAGGGAGCTTAGAAGTATAAACCATGACAGTCTGCCTATGTGAGAAGGAGCATCCCTTCTTCTTTTCCCAAAAGCCTCTGCAGGGATGCTCAGCCCACACTTAGGAGCAGGATTATCTATGACCTCCATATGCCTTTAACATCCAATCCATCCAACCGCATATCCTGCTATTCCTCCAACATCACACTGGAACCGTCTGTTGTCCCTTTGTCATGCTTCTGCATTCTCGCCTCATCTTTGCTGCAGGTCTCCATCTTTTTATTTACCCAAAACTTTTCTTATAGAAATTTATTTACTTATTTACTTGGGGTGGAGAAGGCAGTGGCACCCCACTCCAGTGCTCTTGCCTGGAAAATCCCATGGACAGAGGAGCCTGGTAGGCTGCAGTCAATGGGGTCGCTGAGAGTTGGACATGACTGAGCAGCTTCGCTTTCACTTTTCACTTTCATGCATTGGAGAAGGAAATGGCAACCCACTCCAGTGTTCTTGCCTGGAAAATCCCATGGATGGAGGAGCCTGGTAGGCTGCAGTCAATGGGGTCGCTGAGAGTTGGACACGACTGAGCAGCTTCGCTTTCACTTTTCACTTTCATGCATTGGAGAAGGAAATGGCAACCCACTCCAGTGTTCTTGCCTGGGGAATCCCAGGGATGGGGGAGCCTGGTGGGCTGCGGTCTATGGGGTCGCACAGAGTCGGACACGACTGAAGCGACTTAGCAGCGTTTCCTTGGGGTATTTGTTGCTGTGCATGGGTTTTCTCTAGCTGCACTGTTTAGGGGCTACTCTTTAGTTGGCGGTGCAGGGGATTCTCACTGTGGTGGCTTCTCTTGTTGCAGAGTGAGGGCTCTAGGTGCATGGGCTTCAGTGGTTGCTGTGCATGGACTTAGTTGCCCTGCAGCAGGTGGAATCTTCCCAGACCAGGGATCGAACCTGTGTCCCAGACCTGTGTCCCTCCCCTGCATTGACAGGCAGGTTCTCAACCACTAGACTGCTAGGGAAGTCCAACCCAAAGCTTTTTGATACTTAAGCATGCCATTTCATCTCCCCTCCTCCACAGATCCTTTCCAAAACTGTCCATTCCACCTCGACCATCTTGTCTCTGAATTCCCATAACACCTGTTCCATATATTTGACACACAATAACGTCTCTTGTCATTCTGCCTCCTGGCAGAGTTGCTGGAAGGTAATGGAAACTTACACACCTATACAGCTCGTCTTCTCTGTCAGCAAAGGAACTCCTCGAGTCCTTCAAATGAGTGCCTAGAATACAGCTCCACTATACCCTGAGACTATTGATAGTAATTGTATTTCTGTGATTCCAAACAACATATTTCCAACTGTATGGGATAGGCCATCTTTAGCATTTATTTCAAACATGTGACAGTCAGGCACAGACTCTCACAGTCAACATAGGAGCAGAACTGATGCATGCCTGTTTATTATGCACTGAGAGAATACAATTCTTTAAATACTAACAATAAGAATTAACATTTATTGAAAAGGGACCCTGGGCTATGCTGTGACCCATTTTTAGGATGTGTAATCGAAGCTTAATAAACTTTAAGTCATTTCTCTAAGTCATACAAATAAGGAGGAGGCAGGACTCGAACCCAGGTCAGACTTTCTTCAAAGTATTTGCTTCTCCTTAAGAACAGTTCTCTTCCAGGAGAAGGCAATGGCAACCCACTCCAGTATTCTTGCCTGGAAAATCCCATGGATGGAGGAGCCTGGTAGGCTACAGTCCATGGGGTCGCTAAGAGTTGGACACGACTGAGCAGCTTCGCTTTCACTTTTCACTTTCATGCATTGGAGAAGGAAATGGCAACCCACTCCAGTGTTCTTGCCTGGAGAATCCCAGGGATGGGGGAGCCTGGTGGGCTGCCGTCTATGGGGTCGCACAGAGTCGGACACGACTGAAGTGAAGCAGCAGCAGCAGGGCATAAACATGTTGTTGAGACACAGGACGCCAGATCTCCTGCTGACACTCAACCCACTAAATCTGTCTAAAATCCAAGGTGATCTTTTACATGGCTGGCTGTTACTAGTGGCTGCATAGACAGCTATCATTAACCCACTTTTGAACTTGAGGAAACTAAATGATCAAGTACCCACAGAATATGCCTACTCTGACTTTTCAATCTGAGATGAAATCTTTCCATGATTCTATGCAGTTTTTCCAACAAATTGATGTACTTCATGTATGTCAAAAGCCTTTTCCAACCCTGCTTACCCTGACCTAATAATTGCCACTTAATCCCCAAAAGATTAGTCAGGTATCTTTTTCATTATGTAATTTTTCCTGAACACTTGCTCTACAAAGAAAATGTCTTAGTTATTTTGTATTGTCAGCATACAGCAATTCCATAATAAGTTTCTCGGGTTAAAAATGATCCTGTAATTTCAACTCTGTGTACTTATTTAAGGTTCGTATTTCTTTTTACTTATTTATTTTTGTGGCAAAGTCTTTTCTTAGTCACAGCTTTCAAGTTTAGATGAGGGCTGATTTTCCCCTTTAAACATTACTAACATTTTATTCTGGGATATTTTTCCCTCAGTGAGAAACAGTAGAAATTGGCAGCATACCAAGTAGTCTGATTCAGCAAGAATGCACCTGGCAAACTCCAGTAATTTTGTTTCATCCTTTAAGGTTTTTTGCTGTGAAAGCTATCATGGGTCACATAGTAGCTGGAGACAGGGTGCTCATGCAAATTTGATTTTAATTCTTAACTGTCTTATATCAACTATGTTGATTCTTTTCATCCATATAGAAGCCATATGTATCTCTTGGCTAAATGAGTCATGCAAGCAAGACTTTTAATTATCTTCCTGTATACAGTCCTCTTTGCAGAATTAAAAATTAAGCCTACACATAGGGGTCAATGGATAGATAGTTGATTTAAATGGAGAAACACTGTTTTAAATACAGGGTTAAGTTCCATAAGAGACTGAGCTCTAAAATACATTTATACAGGTATATTCCAAAAGTCAAAACCCTGAAAAGCATTATCTGTCATTACTGTATACAGTAGTTCAAATATTTTCACCAGCTTTTGGCTAATATATAAGTGAGCTATAAGTCCTCAAAATAATCAAAAGTAAACTAAAATGTATTGGGTTCCTGCAGTGTCCCAACAATTAGGCTACATTTTAATATTTTTATACATTTCACTGTCAAAATAATTCATTATAGTAGATATAATATTCATATTACAGATAGAGAAGCAGAAGTTAAGATTAACTTCTTAAAATCTTGCATTTTCCAAGTAATCAAGTATGTTGAACTCTCAAATCTTTGCTTTATGCCCCCAGTTTGTTATAGAAAATGTCATACAGTTGTGAGACTGAAAATTTTTTGTTTTATGAGCATAAAGACTGTGACTTTGAGATTCATCTTTTTTTTTTTTGGAAATATGGTCCTTAAAATGGTCACATAAGATAGTGATAAACACCATCCCTTGGAATCCCATTATTTCTTCACTGGAAGAAGTGCAAATTCAGTTAAAGACTCTTAGTTAGCAGCACCACCAATACTGCTGAAAATGACAATATGTGTGTCACAGAATAAGAAGAATGAAACCACAGCCTCAACTAGACAAAAGACTGCTAATAGTTCTTAACATTTCCAAACAGAAGTTAAGTACGGAATGGTGGCTTAAAAGTTAAACCTTTCAAGGTTAGTTGTTTTTTTTTTTTTATTTTTAAAATGTGTATAAGAATGACAGTAACATTTAGAGGGATTTAATCTTACTGAAGAGAGCAGGTAACTCCTTGCTACGGGGAAGAGAGGATTTATTTCTGGGCAATGGGAAAGAGTGTTGATCTATATTTTGGTATTATACTACTGAAGGAAAAAGTGTCAGCTGATCAACTTTTGAATAAGCAAACCAATCTTTGGTTTATGGTCCTTAAAAAAATGTGCCCAATAATGCCATAACTAATAAAGTTATTCTTAAGTTTTATCAATATGAATTGAAACCTTCCATGCCAAAAAATACATTGATTTCCAAAATCTTTTTTATAAGAAAAACTTAAACTGAATATAATTTGTTGCTGTTTTATTNTTTAGCTCCTCTTCACTTTCTGCCATAAGGGTCGTGTCATCTGCATATCTGAGGTTATTGGTATTTCTCCTGGCAATCTTGATTCCAGCTTATGTTTCTTCCAGTACAGCATTTCTCATGATGTACTCTGCATATAAGTTAAATAAGCAGGGTAACAATATACAGCCTTGACGTACTCCTTTTCCTATTTGGAACCAGTTTGTTGTTCCATGTCCAGTTCTAACTGTTGCTTCCTGACCTGCATACAGATTTCTCAAGAGGCAGGTTAGGTGGTATGGTATTCCCATCTCTTTCAGAATTTTCCACAGTTAATTGTGATACACACAGTCAAAGGCTTTGACATAGTCAATAAAGCAGAAATAGATGTTTTTCTGGAACTCTCTTGCTTTTTCAATGATCCAGCAGATGTTGGCAATTTGATCCCTGGTTCCTCTGCCTTTTCTAAAACCAGCTTGAACATCAGGGAGTTCATGGTTCACGTATTGCTGAAGTCTGGCTTGGAGAATTTTGAGTATTACTTTACTAGCGTGTGAGATGAGTGCAATTGTGCGGTAGTTTGAGCATTCTTTGGCATTGCCTTTCTTTGGAATTGGAATGAAAACTGACCTTTTCCAGTCTTGTGGCCACTGCTGTTTTCCAAATTTTCTGGCATATTGAGTGCAGCACTTTCACAGCATCATGTTTCAGGATTTGAAATAGCTCCACTGGAATTCCATCACCTCCACTAGCTTTGTTCATAGTGATGCTTTCTAAGGCCCACTTGACTTCACTTTCCAAGATATCTGGCTCTAGATTAGGGATCACATCATCATGATTATCTGGGTCGTGAAGATCTTTTTTGTACATTTCTTCCGTGTATTCTTGCCACCTCTTCTTAATATCTTCTGCTTCTGTTAGGTCCATACCATTTCTGTCCTTTATCGAGCCCATCTTTGCATGAAATGTTCCCTTGGTATCTCTAATTTTCTTGAAGAGATCTCTAGTCTTTCCCATTCTGTTGTTTTCCTCTATATCTTTGCACTGATCGCTGAAGAAGGCTTTCTTATCTCTTCTTGCTATTCTTTGGAACTCTGCATTCAGATGCTTATATCTTTCCTTTTCTCCTTTGCTTTTCGCCTCTCTTCTTTTCACATCTATTTGTAAGGCCTCCCCAGACAGCCATTTTGCTGTTTTACATTTCTTTTCCATGGGGATGGTCTTGATCCCTGTCTCCTGTACAATGTCACAAACCTCATTCCATAGTTCATCAGGCACTCTATCTATCAGATCTAGGCCCTTAAATCTATTTCTCACTTCCACTGTATAATCATAAGGGATTTGCTTTAGGTCATACCTGAATGGTCTAGCGGTTTTCCCTACTTTCTTCAATTTCAGTCTGAAGTTGGCAATAAGGAGTTCATGATCTGAGCCACAGTCAGCTCCCGGTCTTCTTTTGTTGACTGTATAGAGCTTCTCCATCTTTGGCTGCAGAGAATAGAATTAATCTGATTTCTGTGTTGACCATCTGGTGATGTCCATGTGTAGAGTCTTCTCTTGTGTTGTTGGAAGAGGGTGTTTGCTATGACCAGTGCGTTTTCTTGGCAAAACTCTATTAGTCTTTGCCCTGCTTCATTCCGCATTCCAAGGCCAAATTTGCCTGTTACTCCAGGTGTTTCTTGACTTCTTACTTTTGCATTCCAGTCCCCTATAATGAAAAGGACATCTTTTTTGGGTGTTAGTTCTAAAAGATCTTGTAGGTCTTCATAAAACCATTCAACTTCAGTTTCTTCAGCATTACTGGTTGGGGCATAGACTTCATAAAATATTAAGAAAGTGAAATGAAGCAATAACAATAGAGTTAATTACTGAGACCCTAATGTAAATCATTAAACACAGAGAAAAACTCAACAAGTTATTGAACATAAGAGAAGGGGGCTTCCCTGATGGCTCAAATGTAAAGAATCTGACTGCAGTGCAGGAGACCTGGGTTTAACCCCAATGTAAATCATTAAACACACAGAAAAACTCTCAGCAAGTTATTGAACGTAACTTCACCTGAATTCTTAGCTTATCTGAAAAGAATAAATCTGCATAGAAGAATATTAGTTGACACTTGTGATCTACAAATAGCTTGTAAAGGTAGCAATTCCATAGAGGAGAAGCACTAACAGAACCCAGATAACACCCACGAAATGGACAGTATTTAAGCTTTTCCATTCTACTTTTTTTTTTTTTTTTTTTGGCTGTGCCACACAGCATGCAAGATCTTAGTTTCTCAACCAGGGGTCAAACTCAAGCCCCTGCATTGAAAGAGTAGAGTCTTAATCACTGGACCATAACGGAAGTCCCTTTTCTATTCTACATTTAAACTTTGCAGAACAACAGTGTTACAGCCAAAGGCATCATCTAAAACAAAAGAAAAATGTTAATGCACTTAAGAAGCCAAAACATTAATAATGAAGTAGACAAATATAATTTCTTTATTGCCTTCATGAGTCAATGTCAAACTAAATTTTCCTGTAGCTTTAGCATGTATGTGTTCACGGAAACAGCTAGTGTCTCATCTAGAAAACACTCTCCAACAGGGAATATGGCACAAGTACCCTGGAGGACATGCTGAATTTTAGATTAACTTATAATTGTCTATTTTGCAGATAGATATATCTAACTTTGGATTTTAGCTCTCTCAAAATCATGTGTCAGAACAAAACGTAATCTTATGCATACATATAAACAGCTTGCTTGTGCTTTTGAATACATCATCCAGGCAGGAGTAAAGCTGTTAGTCAGAAGATGGGCCAGAGACCCTGAGACAGAGATGCTGTGAGTTCTAGTTGCGTGGCGAGAAGAGATACGTCAATGCAGAAGTGGTGGTGTCAGAACACTGCAGGAATTCCTTTAGGCCTCTTTATTTTGGATCTCAAATGACAGGTCTATTGAACTTAAACTTTAATTGGCATCGTGCAGTTTCTTTGAAACCACTCAGTTTAATGCTGGTCCTGAAAGGTAAGAAAATAGGATAAGAAATGTTAGATTTAGGGAGGATGTTGCTATGGTCTGAATGTTTGTGGCCCCCCAAACACTCATGATGGAATTCTAATGCCCAGTGTGATGTATTAGGAGGTGGGGCCTTTGGGAGGTGATTGGGGCAGGAAGGTGGAACCCTCACGTGTGGAATTGTTGCTTAGTCGCTCAGTTGCATCCAAATGTTTTGTAACCCAGTGGATTATAGCCCACTAGGCTCCTCTGTCCATGGGATTCTCCAAGCAAGAAACTGGAGTGGGTTGTCATTTCCTTCTCCACATAAGTGGGATCATTGCCCTCTTAAGAGAGACCCCACATTGCTTCCAGCCCCATCTCAACTCACGAGGAAACAAAGAAGTTTGCCTTCCCCTGACCATGTGGGCACCTTCATTTTTGACTTCTGTCTTCTAGAACTGTGGCAAAGTCACATTTTGTTATTGTTTATGAGCTGCCCAGTCCATGATCATTTTTACAGCAGGCTGAGCACATTAAGGCAGAAATGGAGGTGGAGCTGTTGAACGTATTTTCAGGAATAAAAGCAGAAAGAAAATGGGATGGGGATGGAATATATTGATAATTTGTGCTAGCTGGTCTTCTCCGCCCCCCCAGGATAGAAACAAAAGCATGAAAAAGGAAAAATGATTTATTTTTAATGATACTAATGCTTTATCAATTTGCTCTTTATTTCTTTACTAAGTTTCACTTTATATTGAAGAAAACTCTACTCATATTGCACTAGAGTGCTTTGAACACTAAGATCTTTTTTTAATTGGAGGATTGCTTTACAATGTTGTGTTAGTTTCTGCTACACAATGTGAATCAGCTACATGTACGTGTGTCCCCTCCCTCTTGTGCCTTCCGTCTACCCCCATCCCACCCCTCTAGGTCATCACAGAGCACTGAGCTGAGCTCTCCGTGTTTTACAGCTGCTCCCCATAACCTAGCTATTTCGGACATGGTAGTGTATATATGTCAGCCCTACTCTTTCAATTTGTCCCACTCTCTTCTTCCCCCACTGGGTCCATAATTCTGTTCTCTACATTTGTGTCTCTTTTCCTGCCCTGCAAATAGTTTCATCAGTACCATTTTTCTAGATTCTGTGTATGTGTTAGTCACTCATTTGTGTCCAACTGTTTGAGACCCCCATGGACTGTAGCCCACCAGGCTTCTCTGTCCATGGGATTTCCCAGGCAAGAATACTAGAGTGGGTTGCTATTCCTTTCTTCAGGGGCTCTTTCTGACCCAGGGATTGAACTTGGGTCTCCTGCACTGCAGGCAGAGTCTTTACTGTCTGAGCCATGTATGATATTTGTTTTTCTCTTTCTGACTTACTGCACTCTGTAAAACAGTCTCTAGGTTTATGCACCTCACTTCAACTGACTTAAATTCATTCCTTTTTAAGGCTAAGAGTCCACTGTATATATGTACTACAGCTTCTTTATCTATTCATTTGTAGATGGACATCGAGGTTGCTTCTGTGTACTGGCTACTGTAAATAGTACTGCTATAAGCTATAAGTACTGTGTCTTTTTGATTTGTGATTTTCTCAGGGTACCCAGTAGTGGGGTCACTCGGTCCACTAACTAGATCTTAAATGTTTCCAACACACATGCAGAAAAGGTAATTATGTGAGGTGATGGAAATGTTCAACTAACCTTATTGCAGTAATCATTTCACAACATACATGTGTATCAAATCATTCACATTGCACACCTTAAAATTCCACAATGTTACATGTCAATTAGATCTCAATAAAATCTGGATTTTTTTAAAAGTATCTTTTGATACAAGAAATATTTAAGATTGTTTGATGTTGATAGCTTATGGTGAACAGAATCATGATCTCTGAAGAAGAAAGTTTAGCTTTGGGACCAGAGACCAGGCTTGACCACGCAGGGTTCTTGTGTGGCAGTTTTATTACAGTGAAAAGGGGCAGAGAAAGGTTCTGACATAGACATCAGAAGAGGGAGGAGAGTTCCCCCCTCTCTAGTCTTTAGCAACGGAATTATATACTTTTTAATTAGTTATTACAATAAATCAAAAGAATGTCTCAAGTTTGTGAAAATTTTACCAGACCCACTCCCACAATTTACATTTCAGAGTAACAGGATTAGAATTTAACAATAGAAAGATCCTACCAGACTCCCATAATTTTCATTCTAAGATATCAGGATTAGTCAGAAGGTTTTCAGGAAGGAGAAACTGTCCTCACGCAGGATACACTGTTGTTATATAATCACTAGTACAGAGTTTAAACTGAGTTGTGTGTGGTGTAATCATCAGTTCTGGGCTTAAAGAAAAGAAAAAAACAAAAATTGTTTTATGTGACTAAGACTAAGGAATGTAGAGAGAGAGAAAAAAAAAAGTTTGTTCATTCCTCCTCCTTGGGAATTCCAGACCTCTGTCTCCTCCTTGAGAACCCCAGACCCCACTCTCCTCGGAGACTCCTGGACTTCTTATCAACCTGCCTAGGAATTGACTCTCTCAATGTTAAGGCTATATATTTTGCATAAAAAAAATAAAACTAGGAAAGGAATCATTGTAGTAAGGATGACTCTGTAAGGTAGGGCAGGTGAGTTTTATAAAGATTAACAAGGTCCTGTGTTCTAAGGGGCATCCACAAGCTATTCCTTTCTTTGGTTTGATCCAGATTACTTGAATTCTTTACTTTTTGTAGTTCTGTTGTTCTCTATTTTTCTCTGCCTCCCTGAAAAATAATTTCTGTATGCTCAGTCATGGCAGAGTGTAATTTCCTTACAGATGGGAGCTTGTCTTCTGAAGAAATTAAAACACACTGAGCAGACTCTCACCCATAATAAAAAGCTACCAGAAGGTCTAACTGCAGTCACACAGACTTAAGGAAGTAGATGAAGTATCATTTCCTCTTTCCGCTTAGTATGTAAGAAACCAGAATAGTTTCTTGCTTCATGACTCTGAACATAAACATCATTTTCCTTTACAAAAAAAGGAGCCTACGAAGAAAAAAATTAAACAGTGCTTTTCAAAACACTTTTTATTGGTGGACATTTTATTAGTCTTGGGATGAATGTTTTACTTCCCTTGAGTTGGGAAACCACTCTTGGGGAATTTGAAAATAATTATTTCAATACAAGGGTGTAGAGCTCCTGAACTTGCATAATTTCCCATAAGAAAAATTAAATCAGGATTATGTAAGTAGATCAGTACAAGTCCAGTTGGCCCTGAGGCAATGCCTGGGAAGAAGCAAAGATGCCTTCCATGAGCCACAAAAACAGGCTGGCCTCAAGCTCTGCTCACCCCCAACAGCCTTACTTCAGTGATCATTTGGAATAAGACCACAAATACATAAACTATCCATGGTGTTGAAAAGATTTAAACATGAAAAGCAATAGACTATTTTACCAAAACCCAACTATAGAAAATGAAAGGGAAGAAAATCACTGTACTAAAAGCAAGAGAGGTTGGATAATACCTAATCCATCTAGACTTGGCCTTCAGTGGAGCCAAGTGATTCATGGAAGAAAAAAATCAGCAGTGAGGCTAGGATTAACCGAATGAATGAATAGCCTACATTTATCAAATTTTGCTCAGTCGAGTCTGACTCTTGCGACCCCGTGGACTGTAGCCCACCACGCTCCTCTGTCCATGGGATTTTCCAGGCAAGAGTACTGGAGTGGGTTGACTTTTCCTTCTCCAGGGGATCTCCCCAACCCAGGGATCAAACACAGATCTCTCGCATTGTAAGCAAGACACTTTACCGTCTGAGCCATCAGGGAAGTCCTGAATGAATAGCCTACAATCATTAAATTTTTTCATAGGGATGGTCATTTTTCCTTTCCCAAGATACCCAAGGAGGAATTATTAGAAACCCTTTAGATTCCCTAGCCATGATATTTTCATGTTAGTACAAATAAACCATCAGCTAGCTTCTCCTCTCTCACTATTGTCTATACAGTATACTGATAGTTCCTGTCCAGCACTCAAATAGTATGGGATCTTACTCATATTTGCATCTATTTTTTTCTCCCTTTCTGACAACCCTCCACAAACTTCCCCACAATGACTCACTAAAACACCCAAACATCAGTGACTGTGGCTATCTCCTCTGTCCCCAGAGTATTCTTAATAATGAAAAATTAGAACAGAAATTTATATGCATAGATGTTTATTGCAATGATATGGACAATATTTAAATATTTGAAAGAAAAATGTTTAACAATAGAATAACTTCCAATAATATATTCTTACCACCAGGGAAGCACATTCATACCTTCAGGTGAGTTCACTTCAGTCGCTCAGTCGTGTCCGACTTTTTGTGACCCCATGAATTGCAGCATGCCAGGCCTCCCTGTCCATCACCAACTCCCGGAGTTCACTCAAACTCATGTCCATTGAGTTGGTGATGCCATCCAGCCACCTTGTTCTCTGTTGTCCCCTTTTCCTCTTGTCCCCAATCCCTCCCAGCATCAGAGTCTTTTCCAATGAGTCAACTCTTCGCATGAGGTGGCCAAAGTACTGGAGTTTCAGCTTTGGCATCAGTCCTTCCAATGAACACCCAGGACTGATCTCCTTTAGAATGGACTGGTTGAATCTCCTTGCAGTCCAAGGGACTCTCAAGCATCTTCTCCAATACCACAGTTCAAAAGCATCAATTCTTTGGCTCTCAGCCTTCTTCACAGTCCAACTCTCACATCCATACCTTAGAATATTATAATCTTAAAATGGTGTTTTAGTAATTTTAAATAGCAAAATATTTAAAAATAATTATGGATAAAAAGGGTCAAATCTGCATAGATATAATTGTGGTTATATTATGTAATCATGTAGCTAGCATATAGATATATATCTAGTATATGCATAAGTCTGAGAGTGTTTGTGTATGTCCAGAGAGAGGTTATATAGAACAGACATTATATACATGAGTATGGACTCCAGAGTCTGGCTGCCTGAATGTGAATCCCAGATTTGTCACTTAATAAGCAAATTACTTAAGCTCTCTTTTCATCAGTTTCATCCTTTTTGAAATGGGGGAAATAAATACACAGTTGATATTGAGATTAGATAGCTGAATTCTACTTGTTGTTCATTTGCCAAGTTGTGTCCAACTCTTTGTAACCCCACGGACTGCAGCACAGCAGGTTTCCCTGCCTCTCACTATTTCCTGGAGTTTGCTCAAACTCATGTCCTTTGACAAAGATGTTATCTAATCATCTCATCCTCTGTCACCCTCTTCTCCTGCCCTCAGTCTTTTAGAGCATCAGGGTCTTTCCAAATGAGTCAGTTCTTCGCATCAGGTGACCAAAGTATTGCAGCTTCAGCTTCAGCATCAGTACTTCTATGCAGAATTCTACTTAGAACAATGCATAACAGAGAGTAAATATGCAATTCTTAGCTCTTAGGATCATCCAAATACATACACACATTATAAATACACAAAATGAACCTATACATACACATAGACACTTGCAAAACCATGCAAAATCGAGCAAAATGTTATCAGTATTTCTGACTTTTGAGATTGTGAATAACTTTTGTGATTACATGTTTTTTCTATTTTCTGAGGTTTTCTGGAATGTGAAAATATGTTTTCATAATCAAAAACAATTTTGCATGGTATTTAAGAACAGATGGATTGAGTTACACACATATAGTACATATGCTTAAAATATAATATGTATTAAAAATACAATACTGCTTAAAGCAACGCTCAGCATATAGGATGCCTTATAGAAACATGTATTAAGTTAATATAAATGGTAAATTGAGGAAATGGACATAGTTATTAGTAACTAGAGAATATTTAGCCCAAGGAATCTGCAAGAAAGGAAGTTAATGGAATTGTAGAAGGTGAAATCACTCAGAAACTTAAGTATATATTTGATAGGCAGCATCAAAGAAGCTTGTACAAAGTCAGAAAATCTGTGACAAGAAAAAATAAGCTTCATGGCCAAATTTAGATTCCAGATAAGCTAGGGCAAATAAGATCAGAGTAAATGGGATAAATTTGTTTGAAAGAGGAAAAACTTACATGATCCTGGAATAAGGAATACAGGGTGGGTGTCGGTATGTAAAAATTTGTATTTTAAAAAGCAAAAGTAGTCCTATTTTTAATTTTTTGAGGAACCTGCATACTGTTTTCCATGGTGGCTTCACCAGTTATATTCCCAGCAACAGTACTAAGTTTCCTTTTCTCTACATCGTCGCCAATGCTTATTATTTCTTGTCTTTTTGAAAACAGTCATTCTGACAGCAATGAGGTGCTATATCATTGTGGTTTTGATTTGCATTCCCTTGATAATCCAGCAATTCCACTCCTGGGTATCTATCCAGAGAAAATGAAAATAATAATTCAAAAATATATATATGCCCTGACATTCATAGCGGCATTATTTGCCATGGTCAAGATATGGAAGCAACCTAAGTGTCTGTCAACAGATGAATGGTAAAGATGTGAAACACACACACGCATGTATTACTCAACCGTAAAAGAGAATGACACCTTGCCATTTATGACCACAGGGATGAACCCGGAGGGTACTATGCTTAGTGAAGGAAATCAAACAGAGAAAGACAAATGCAGTGTATTTTTGCTTATATGTGGAATCTAAAACATAATACAAATAAACATAACAGAAACAGACTCACAGAGAACAAACTAGTAGTTACCAGAGATGAGAATGAGTGTAAAGGGTTGACAAGATAGGTGAAGGGGATTAAGAGGTACAAACTACTAGGTATAAATTAAGGTACAAGTATATAATAGCACAAGGAATATAGCCAGTATTTCATAATAACCTTATAATCTATTTAAAAAAAAAAAGTCACTGCTAGACCCCTGAAACTAACAGTAATAGTATAAGGCAACTCTACTTCAATAAAAATAAATAATAGAGACATTGAAAATGAATAATCCATACACTCTGAGAAATCAAAGCGAGGTGGGTGGGTGCAGGTTGACTCTGGAGAAGGGCAAACCTGCAGAGAATGCTGATGGCTTCAGGTGGAGACTGTGCAGTGTGGGCTAAGGATGGTGAAGACCCTCATCTCTGATAAAGGTCAAGTGAGGACAGTGGTCTAGACTAATATACTTCAGAAGGGGTAACTCACGGATATATACATATATATGAAGAAAAGACATAAAGGCAAGGCTGGACTTTCACAGGGTGCATCATTTCATTCCCACTTATATTTCCCTGACACAGTTATTCTGTAACTAATTAAATAATAGTTTCCGGCTCTCAAATACTTCATATGATTCAATGAAAATCTAGCAAAGTTTGAAACTTTCTCAATAATTCTATTTGTTGATATTACTAACAGTATAATATATATTTTTATAACAAGCAAGTATCTACACGTATTTTACATTTAATCCCCTGTCCAAATAAGTTTCTCTCCATCTAGTCAAGGCTATGGTTTTTCCAGTAGTCATGTATGGATGTGAGAGTTGGACTGTGAGGAAAGCTGAGCGCCAAAGAATTGATGGTTTTGAACTGTGGTGTTGGAGAAGACTCTTGAGAGTCCCTTGGACTGCAAGGAGATCCAACCAGTCCATTCTGAAGGAGATCAGCCCTGGGATTTCTTTGGAAGGACTGATACTGTAGCTGAAACTCCAGTACTTTGGCCACCTCATGCGAAGAGTTGACTTATTGGAAAAGACTCTGATGCTGGGAGGGATTGGGGGCAGGAGAAGAAGGGGACGACCAAGGATGGGATGGCTGGATGGCATCACTGACTCGATGGATGCGAGTCTGAGTGAACTCCGGGAGTTGGTGATGGACAGGGAGGCCTGGCATGCTGTGATTCATGGGGTCGCAAAGAGTTGGACAGAACTGAGCAACTGAACTGAACTGAATATTTGTGACTAGTTATGAAAGAATTTCAGGAATTAAATAAAAAATATCAGTTGGCCATTACAAATTTTAATGTACTAGTATTATAAAGTCTCTTAGTATCCTAACCAATGTTTATTAGATCTGTAAATATAGTGCTAATAAAATCCACCACATACCACTGGCCCCTCAATGAAAATATTTGTGGGAATCCATGGGCCCATGAAATTACATCTGAAAGTTTTATTAATGCTAAGTCAACATTTCAGGATTTTTAATTTAATAAAAATACACACTAAATTTTAGATTCTTTGGCAAAAACTTAAAATTTAAATTCTGTGGCCAGAATTAATATTTGATTATATGACTTAAATGGATGAGATATTTATCTTTATATACCCAAAGGTAATAGATTTAATAAATTTAGTAAATAAAGCTAACATAATGATATGAGGTATAAGCAGAAGATTTGGTAGTATAAGTTGATTTTAATTCTTAACTATCTTAGAGGAGTTAAAAGCAATTTAGCTAATCTTTCCTTCTCTCCCTCCCAGAATCATATCTTGTTCTTTATTTCTGCACTAGCAATCCTATTGCAAATAGATAAATGAGGCATGGATATTATAGCAATTTGACTGACCTTATTTTCCATAAAGAGATAAAAAATAACAAATACAATAAAATACAATTTTGTGGGAGTTCTATCAGAAATCAGCTGGCATTTATGAGCTTCGTATTATTTTCAATCAAAGGGGAAATTCGGATTTGTATGGGTCTCTGAGATTTTTCTGCTTACAGTTAAAAAATGAAAATTCTGTCAACTTCCTGCTTACACACATGCAAACCAATCCAAATAACTTAAACTACTTCCTTTTTACTTAATCTCTTTTCAAAGGGGGAATTTCTACAAGCAGAAGACATGTTCTTAAAAGCTGAAATGACGTGTCATCATTAATTTTTGCTACTTGAGGTTGTCAGTTGCATATGTCATAGAAATGATTAATCATCAAAATTTAATAACCAGAAGTAAACATGGAACATCAACTGTGCTACTAGAAAATTATCTGTGATTGAATCAATATTTTTGTCTTCACATTTGAATGTGTAAGCAAGTTTTACAGCCAGAGTTCTATAGTGTTCTTGACAGACGTGGCAATAATAATAAGATAATATTGTAAATCTTGAAGAGCTGTGTGACTCTACCACTCAGTTTCTTAGGCATCAGCTCTGAGGTGCCAATTGATGATATAAAACTCAAATACAAATTTATGCAGTATCAATGTCAAAGTTAAATCATGAAAAACACACCAACAATGGAAATTACTTAAAATGTAACATTCAACATAAATGGTATAGCTCATTGACATGATCTGCATTTTCTCTCAATCAGGACAATTTCAATAGAAACATTTTTTAAGTTATAATTAAAGTTATTTAGCATGTAGCTATGGAAGGAAGAAAATACCTTATGTAAAACATTTAAACAAGGAAATGGAAGTCTACACATAAAGGGCATTTTCAAAATGCAACATATGGAATTTATAAAAAAAAATGAAATTAGAATGTACAGAGTTTCAGCTTAATTTTAAAAAGACAAAAATGTACCAAAAAGATGTTCACAAATATTATATAATAGATTGCAATTTAACAATATACATTCTAGATGCCTTAAAGGATGATAGAAAATATTTAGGTGCCAATGGTTTATATTAGAATTGAAGAACAACATAGAATCTAATTGTCCCATATCCTGCATAATTTTTAGTTAGCTTAATCTGGTTATTGTGAAGAGTTGGACACTTGCCCTTGAATTCAAGGCCATTTCTCTTGTCTTTAGAAGTCACTATGGGTACAAAAATGGGGAGATATTTCCTTAGATCAAATGCCGTGCTTTCACATTCTGAAGCATATTTCTATGCAAAAATATATCAGTGAACAAAGATATTATAAAAATGAGGATAATATATAGAGCAATATTTAGTATTTGGAGGACATAAGTAAATGGGAATACCATAGTAGACCAAAAATATGAATGATAAATGGTATTAATCCATCTATAGAAATAAGTTATATACTAATTATGTATATAAAGATCTTTTGTTTAAATCCATATCTTTTACCTGCCTCAGATCCTTCAATTGTTTTCACCAAGTTATGCTTTAGTATGTTAAAAGTATATCCTGGCTATTGTAAACAGTACTGCAATGAACACTGGGGTACACGTGTCTTTTTGAGTTATGCTTTTCTCAGGGTATATGTCCATTAATGGGATTGCTGGATCATATGGTAGTTTTTGTTTTTGTTTTTTTTTCTTTTACTTTACAATATTGTATTGGTTTTGCCATACATTGACATGAATCCACCACGGGTGTACATGAGTTCGCAATCCTGAACCCCCCTCCCACCTCCCTCCCCATATCATGTCTCTGGGTCATCCCAGTGCACAAGCCCCAAGCATCCTGTATCCTGTATCGAACCTAGACTGGTGATTCATTTCTTACATGATAGTACACATGTTTCAATGCCATTCTCCCAAATGATCCCACCCTCTCCCTCTCCCACAGAGTCCAAAAGTCTTTTCTATACATCTGTGTCTCTTTTGCTGTCTCACATACAGGGTTATCGTTACCATCTTTCTAAATTCCATATATATGTGTTAGTATACTGTATTGGTGTTTTTCTTTCTGGTAGCTTTAGTTTTTTAAGGAGTCTCTATGCTGTTCTTCATAGTGGCTGTATCAATGTACATTCCCACCAACAGTGTAAGAGCGTTCCCTTTTCTCCACACCCTTTCCAGCACTTATTGTTTATAAATTTCTTGATTATGGACATTCTAACTGTTGTGAGGTAATACCTCATTGTAGTTTTGATTTACATTTCTCTAATAATGAGTGATTTTGAGCATCTTTTCATGTGTTTGCTGGTCATCTGTATATCTTTGGAGATATGTCTATTTAGGTCTTTCATCCAATTCTTGATTGGACTGTGGTTTTTTTTTTGTTTTTTTTTTGATACTGAGTTCCATGGTCTGCTTGTATATTTTGAAAATTAATCTTTTGTCAGTTGCTAAGTTTGCAAAAATGCTTTAGATCTAATGGAGGCAGAAGACATTAGAAAAGGATAAAACAGGTAACAAGAATACACAGAAGAACCACACAAAAAAGATCTTCAAAACCCGGATAACCATGATGTTATGATCACTCACTTAGAGCTAGACATCTTGGAATGCAAAGTCAAGTGGGCCTTGCTGCTGTTGCTGCTAATTCACGTCAGTCATGTCCGACCCTGTGCCACCCCATAGATGGCAGCCCACCAGCTCCCCTATCCATGGGATTCTCCAAGCAAGAACACTGGAGTGTGTTGCCATTTCCTTCTCTAACAAGTGGGCCTTAGGAAGCATCATTATGAACCAAGCTAGTGGAGACGATGGAATTCCAGTTGAGCTATTTCATATCTTAAAAGATGATGCTGTTAAAGTGCTTCACTCAACATACCAGCAAATTAGGAAAACTCTGCAGTGGCCACAGGACTAGAAAAGGTCAGTTTTCATTCCAATCCCAAAAAAGGCAATGCCAAAGAATGTTCAAAGTACCACACAATTGCACTCATCTTACACGCTAGCAAACTAACGCTCAAAATTCTGCAAGCCAGGCTTCAACAGTACATGAACCATGAACTTCCAGATGTTCAAGGTGGATTTAGAAAAGGCAGAGGAACCAGAGATCAATTTGCCAACATCTGCTGGATCATCAAAAAGGCAAGAAAGTTCCAGAAAGACATCTACTTCTGCTTTATTGACTATGCCAAAGCCTTTGTCTGTGTGGATCACAAAAAACTGTGGAAAATTCTGAAAGAGATGGGAATACCAGACCACCTGACTTGTCTCCTAAGAAATCTGTATGCAAGTTAAGAAGCAACAGCTAGAACTAGACATGGAACAACATATGGTTCCAAATAGGGGAAGTAGTATGTCAAGGCTGTATATTGCCACCATGCTTATTTAACTTATATGCAGAATGCATGCAAAATGTTGAGCTGGATGAAGCACAAGCTGGAATCAAGATTGCTGGGAGAAATATCAATAAATTCAGATATGCAGATGCCACCACCCTTATGGCAGAAAGCGAAGAAGAACTAAAGAGCCTGTTGATGAAAGTGAAAGAGAAGAGTGAAAAAGTTGGCTTAAAGCTCAACATTCAGAAAACTAAGACCATGACATCCGGTCCCATCACTTCATGGCAAATAGATAGGGAAACAATGGAAACAGTGAGAGACTTTATATTTGGGGGCTCCAAAATCACTGCAGATTGTGATTGCAGCCATGAAATTAAAAGATGCTTACTCCTTGGAAGAAAAGCTATGAGCAACCTCAGTTCAGTTCAGTTCAGTCACTCAGTCGTGTCCAACTCTTTGCGATCCCATGAATCGCAGCACGCCAGGCCTCCCTGTCCATCACCAACTCCCAGAGTTCACTCAGATTCTCGTCCATCGAGTCAGTGATGCCATCCAGACATCTCATCCTCTGTCGCCCCCTTCTCCTCCTGCCCCCAATCACTCCCAGCATCAGAGTCTTTTCCAATGAGTTAACTCTTCTCATGAGGTGGCCAAAGTACTGGAGTTTCAGCTTTAGCATCATTCTTTCCGAAGAAATCCCAGGGTTGATCTCCTTCAGAATGGACTGGTTGGATCTCCTTGCAGTCCCAGGGACTCTCAAGAGTCTTCTCCAACAACACAGTTCAAAAGCATCAATTCTTTGGCGCTCAGCCTGCTTCACGGTCCAACTCTCACATCCATACATGACCACTGGAAAAACCATAGCCTTGACTAGATGGACCTTAGTCGGCAAAGTAATGCCTCTGCTTTTGAATATGCTATCTAGGTTGGTCATAACTTTTCTTCCAAGGAGTAAGCATCTTTTAATTTCATGACTGCAGTCACCATCTGCAGTGATTTTGGAGCCCCCCAAAATAAAGTCTGACACTGTTTCCACTGTTTCCCCATCTATTTCCCATGAAGTGATGGGACCAGATGCCATGATCTTCATTTTCTGAATGTTGATATTTAAGCCTAAAAAGCAGAGTCATTACTTTGCCAACAAAGGTCCATCTAGTCAGTTATGCTTTTTCCAGTAGTCATGTATGGATGTGAGAGTTAGTCTTTAAAGAAAGGAAATCAGTCCTGAATATTCTTTGGAGGGACTGATGTTGAAGGTGAAACTCCAATACTCTGGCCATGTGATGGGAAGAACTGACTCCTTAAAGACACTTATGTTGGGAAATATTGAAGACAGGAGGAGAAGGTGACAACAGAGGATGAAATGGTTGGATGGCATCACCGAGTCAATGGACATGAGTTTGAGCAAGCTCCAGAAGTTGGTGGACATGGAAGCCTGGTGTGCTGTAGTCCATGGGGTCACAAAGAGTCACATGACGGAGCAACTGAACCGAAATTTGCAAAGATTTCCTCTCATTCCGAGGGTTGTCTTTTTATCTTGTTTATGGTTTCCTTGACTGTGCAGAAGCTTTTAAGTTTAATTAGGTCCCGTTTGTTTATTTTTGTTTTTATTTTCATTATTCTAGGGGGTGGGTCAAAAAGGATTTTGCTGTGATTCATATCAGAGTGTTCTCCCTGTGTTTTATAATGTGTGACCTTACATTCAAGTCATACAGAATGAAGTAAATCAGAAAGAAAAAACAAATATATTAAAAGAATAGAAGTAATGACCACGTGTGTGTGTATATTTCTGTATGTCTGAAAACAGAACATTTAAAATTGTTTCAGGTAGCTGCTTTAAGAATGCTCTTAAAAGCATAGCTCCACTGAAGTGTGAATGTGAGTTTATTAGCTATACTATGAAATACAAGATAAGATTTAATATACAGTGTAGTTATTCATTCACGAGGTTGATGGAATTTAGCTTTAATTTCCTTTTCTCACTGTACCATGAAGAAATAAACAGTCACAGGATGATTTCATATTTTATAACTTCTCATTCATGGAAACAAGAAAAGATTTAGAGATATACAGATTATATAGAAAAGAGCAGATTCGTTCATTCATATTTAAGTTTGTCATCTCTAAATCAAAATAAGAGAATGATGAAGAAAATCTATTAAGAAACAATCAATATTAAATGCAAATAAGTAAGTGAGATGATTAGCTGCTCATGTTCTTGTAAATAATGCAAGCATTTGTGTGCAAACACACATGGCTAAAAAGATTAGAATCTTTGTTTGCTGTCTTGGAATTCCATCTTTTAAAATGTCAAAGCTTTCCTATCATAATATTCACTTTACCTTCAAAACTTAAATACAAGGCTTTACTCACATCAGCATTTGGATTCTGAACTCAGAAATAAAAGAACAGAAATTGTGCTTCTATTTCTATAGGTCTTATATACTATTACATTTTCAATCTGAATAGTGTAGGTTTCAAATATCTGTTCACTTACAAGTCTAGAAAAACTGGTAAACCAACACTGAAGTAACATTTCCTTATTTCTACTCTCTAAAATGTCTTACTCAGTTTCGCCACCAAAAAAATTACCTTTTGCAAATGTGAAATACACAATATGACCTCTTTTATGAAATTTCAGCACAAAATTATCTAATCCAGCTGCCATGATAGTGTTTTTAAATAAAGGGAATGCAGTTAAGTATATAAGATTTCTTTAATGGTAAATTAGTACTTTTATATTAAAGAAAATATGTCTTACACATGTGAAATGTTCCAGACATTGTTCTAAGTGTTAGGTTTAAAGCAATTAGCAAGACAAAGAATAATCTTGAAATAATGGAATTACCTTTCTTTCTTTTTCCTTCTGTTTGTCCATTCACCGATCCATTTATTTATCTATGACATATATGTGTGGATAACTGTTTATCAAAATAGCAAAAACGTTACAGTCACAGAGGGGAAAAAAGACTTGGTGTTTAGTTATGTTCACTGTATTAGTTCATTTTTAAAGTAATATAAATTGTAAGAAGACATAATCTCACCACCTGGCCTTGTTTTTAAATTTATGATTTCTAAAATAGCTAAAAGAAATGTTCGTTGGAAAATGTTGTGGACATTCTTATAATATATTTGATTTTAATAGGAAATACTGTTCAGGGGTGTTTATGAACAAGTTGAACACATTCTACTTGCTTGCTGTGCAGTTTTCCACAAGGTCAGAACATGGCTTATGATCTATGAAGCCAACATCCATTACCTTAATTATCATAGTTCTAAATGATTATCAATAGCTGATAATGATTGAAGGCACTTTCCTTTTTTTGCTTTCAGAAATAGCATACCTATTTTTGAAACTACTTTCTTTACTCCCTCCTATGTGAATATCAATACAATTTGATAAATTCCATGCAGATTTCTGTTGATATTCTGATTGGAAATACATGAACTTAAAGATTAGTCTGGAGAGAAATGACATTCTTATCATAACATGTTATCCATTGTTTTGGTTTGTTCAGAGCCATATTTTAAATATTTTGTTCATAGATTTTGAATTGTTATTGGAATTTTTTCTTATTATCTTTAGTTAATTGAACTTTTATCAAGAAAATTTAACTTTTTATACAATGGGTCTGTACCTCATCTTGGATATATGTTTTGTCTGTATATAATAGCACAATTGCTTCTTTCTTCTTGCTTATTCATCTACTGTGGTACAACTTTGAATAGCAGATTTACTGGTTATTTTTGCTATTTTGGTTTGTTTCTGAACTCCTGAGTTTAAATGATTCCCTGTAAATAATATTTGATATCTTTAAAGTAGAAATTCTAAGTAGAAAATGGAACTTCTCAGATATTCTTAGTTTTAACCATGAAAATGGGTTAACATTTTAAAATTGTTTTATTATTTTTTATAATAATCATTCCATTTTCTGAGTTGAATTGGTAGAATATATTAATACATTTTTGATAGAGAACCTTTCTTGATTTCTGAGGATAAACACCATATGGTCATGATGAATATTTTATAACACTTCTAGGTTCCATGTGCCAAAATTATCACTTAGAATTTTTTTCACCCATAATCATACATAAACCTGTAATTCTCTTCTGTTATACTATTTTTATCAAGTTTAAGTGTTAATAATTTCCTCTCATAACATATGTTAGGAAATGTGCTTTTGAATTTCTCTAAAATGTTTTTCATTTGTTTCTTAAAGTTGATAAAACTCACCTATAAGAATAGGTGTTTCCTCCTTTTTTCTTGACCAGTTTTGGACAGGCTATCGATAATGATGAGAAATTTGGGAGATTCTTCAAGTGTCGTGAATGTCTTTTCTCCCTTCTTCCCTTCTCTCTATAAGGGGGGAATTTGGTTCTTGCCACACTGAGTCATATTCATCACGGTCCACATTTGGATCCAGAGACAGGCACACTCTTGCCTGCAGCTACACTGCTGTTTTACATTTCTCTGTTGTTTCTGGCTAATGGAGAGTTTTATCTGTACCACTAAACATGCTTAGGTTTCTTAATGACTTTATAAAAACAGGTCTTATTTCTTACTGCTAAGTTTAGAGAAAGCATGATCAATGTATAATCTTACCATAGCATTTTGAAAAGGATTGCTTACATATTCTCATGTCAGCATTTTACATATGAATGTGTAAATGATGGGTGCTATTAGATTTTAGTATCATAGCTAAAACACCATTATATCATATACGGTTTTTATTTTTACTCACCCAGAATCTTAAAAGGATACAATATGTAATTATACCACCAAACACTTCCATTTCCCCAGATTAATGAAGATCCATTGGCAGCAGTTTGGAAAATGTAACTTACTGTGCTGAAGCAATAACTCATATAGTGACCCATAAAAGTTAATACAATTTTAGAAGGGTCTAATATAGTCTCAAAGAAGAGCTGGGAGAAAGTGGGTCACTCTGTCAGCAAACTCAACAAATACATCCCAAAGAATAGTGGTGATAAAAATGATTCAGAAACAGAGACCATGGTAACAAAATAATTGAATTTTGTAAATTGCTTCATGCATATAGAAGCAAACAACTGTGTCTATGATTAGTCTTTCATTTTTCTTATTTTTAAAATATATATAACAGTTCTTTAAAATTATTTATGATTACAGTGGGCAGTATTAGAACATTTCATTTGAAAACTAAAAATGCTTTCAAATGTGTTTTCTCATTTGACCATTTTACAATCTGTGAGTTAGAGTATAGATATGTTTCTAAACCATGCACACACACTGAGCTAAAGTGTGTTAAGTAGATTTTCTATGTTACATGAGTCTTCTCATTCAAAAAAGTTACTGTTTACTGTAATGCATACATACACACAAAGATTTTATTTCTTTTTTTGACAAAAATGGGCAGATGTGAACATTGTAGTTAAATTTTTCATATATCTTTGTTAAT
The DNA here is from genome assembly GCA_006410935.1 of Redunca redunca. Taxonomy (NCBI): domain Eukaryota; kingdom Metazoa; phylum Chordata; class Mammalia; order Artiodactyla; family Bovidae; genus Redunca; species Redunca redunca. The sequence continues at coordinate 140,795 of SJYQ01000737.1, forward strand.
GTTAGCTAAAAGACTCTCCTTCCATAAATTTGGTTTTTTTGTCTATATTTTGACTCACATTCAAGATTTCTTTCTTATAGTGCATGCAAATATGAATCATTAACTATGCACAGTGATAAAT
>SJYQ01000737.1:141292-161498 GCA_006410935.1 Redunca redunca
ATAAGTAATCTTATTGATTTCTTCCAGTTCCAATTCTTAAAGATTCTTTGAAAATTTTAATTATTAAACCTCCAGATGTTGACTTTGAAACCTCCTTATTTCTGAAGTTAAATATTATATATTTTTCTTTAATTCAGTGAATGTTTCTGTAACACCTATTATGTACCACATACCATGTAATATCACTGGGCACAGAGTGGTAATTAAAACAAAGACACGATCCTTGTCTTCATAATGCTTACATATGGAAAATATAGACATTAAAAGCATACACATGTATATAAGTGGGAAATCACATTATGGTATGTGGCTTGAACTAAAAGATTATGATGCTGGGAGATTAAGAGTAAAGTTCTATAGGATCAGGAAATGCCTCACCAAGACAGTAACACTTAAGCTGTCATCTGAAATTGGAGAAAGAAGTCAGGGGAAGAATAATGAGCATGTCACGGTCATAAAAAAAAAAAAAAAATCAGGCTGCTAAAAGTATAGCTGTGGGTTAAATTTTGGAGATGCATAAATTAAAAAAAAAAATCAGTATTGCTGAAACATAAAGAAGAAACAGAGATGTGCATAGAAAACCATTTAGAAGGCTTACATCATCCCAAGTATTGGAAGGAGCTCAAATATTTACTCTTAAGTTTAATGAGAAGCTACTGAAAAATTTCACCCAGAGAGGGACATAATATGTTATATTTCTAGAATTCCACTCTCTAAAATATGTGCTGAAACTGGAGCTATGAGTTGAAAGCTAGTGTAGGAATCCAGTGAAGAGTTTATGATAATTTAGACCAGAGTAGTAGCAGAAAGATGGGGAGAAAATTTGAACATAAAAGATTTAATTGAATTTTCTGATTTATTGGGAGTGGCTGAAGTATATGTGAAGAACTAATAGTTTCTGAGCGAGATGAAATAGCTGGTATCAAACTTACCCAACTGCTGTAAATAGTTATAAAAATGGGACAGAATATATAAAATATATATAAAAAGACATTTGAAAGCAATGGATTATGTCGTGAATTTTAGAAAGGAATTATTTGAAGTGGGACCTACACTAAACCTGCACGTCTCACGAGGAACATTTTTCAAAATGCTGCACAGAGAAATAGAGCCCAACTGAGAATACTGGTCTCAGTGAGTGCAGGAGACACAGATTAGAGTCTGGGACTGTGGGAGTGGCTGGGGTTTAAGGAGAGAGACACACTCCAAACGTCTGCATAGTATATGTCCTAGGTCCTCTAACAAGTCCTGTGTTGACCACGTGCAAGACTCGATTCTGTGAGGTCCTGCAAAGAACAGATACTGAGGAGCTGAGAGCTTTAGAGATCTCACTATTCTGGGGATAAGATGAGGTTCCTTCAGGTTGTACTGGAGAAATCTGGATATGCACATTAAGACTTGCACTTCAGATACCAGAAACACTGTTCCTACACGCAAATCATGCTTTTGTTGTAAGTTGTTGTTCAGTCACTACGTTGTGTCCAACTCTGAGACCCTATGGACTGCAGCATTCCAGGCTTTCCTGTCCTTCACTATCTCCTGGAGTTTGCTCTAACTCATGTCCACTGGGTCATCCAAACATCTCATCCTCTGGGGATCAATTGAAGTACACCGGTGCTAAAATGGATTAACACCAGGCTCCAACCATGTCTTAGTCTGTTGAGGCTGCCATAACAAGACACCACAGGGTAGCTTACAAACAACACACTTACTGAGATACCTTATAATGTATGAATATTATACAATTTGAGGGGCATGCAGTAAAATAATGAAATGGAAATACACCCGAATTTGAGTAACTCAAAATTTAAATAATTCTGTATTTAAATAAGTATTTGTAAGGAATGCACTGTAAAATGTTATTGACATACATAACTTCCTCTTCCACACAATGTATTTGTTTTTCAGAAGACAGACATTCCAGAAATTTGCCAGTCACAGTCAAACAACTAGAACAGTGTTATGACTGATATTTTCAATAGAATATAAGTAATCTCTACAGAGTTTATTTACATGCTCACATTTTGGAGGAAGGACACTACAGACAAACTTTAACAAAACAATGGCATATGGTTTTTTATAAGCGGTAGAAAGGGACCATTTTAAGTTGTCCCAATGGAAGCCAGAATTAATAATAATTAAGGAACATAAACTTTAAAAAGGTAATCCCAGACAATAAACTTCCCAACAGGAAGGATCAGGTTGTTAGACTGTCTCCATCTCTCACTTCTTCAGTTCTTAAATAAGACAAAGGTCAGTTAAATCACAATAGCTGAACAGGGAAAATATATTTTCACCTTATGTCTTGATGATATCCATTTAGTATTAGTGAAATACACTGTCAACAGAAAATAAGGGAAAAACCTATAATAACATGATCTCCAAAAATATATCTAATTGTGTTCAGTGATGACTGACCCAGAGACTTCTGCTCCATCATAGCTAAAACATAGGAAGATAAACAATATATTTCATATATGCATTCATTGAAAAGAAATATTTTTAAGTTTTAAAGATTATTAACATTAATTTATATTAAGACATTGCTTCATGTCTCAATACAGAACAGATGGTAAGTGGTAGCTGTTATTTTCTCAGTTAAATTGCAATTAATTACATATATTTGAGATTTTAAAATGTGTGTGCATTTTCCTATTACAGATGCCTAGAAGTATTATAATACTTCAGAAAACCATTTAGTTAATTTAGTTTATCTAGAAGAGAAACTGATTGTGCTTTCTCTTGTATGGAACATGAGAGTTAGTACAAAATAAATTTTGCTTTTCCTTAAATGTTTATTGCTGTTTCCAGAAGGAAAGGATTTAAATACTCTGCCTCACAGCTTACTTCTGCACTTCAAGTGGTGGTCATTAACCCTATTTGTCTATCAGGCAACAATCATGAGGTAGTATAAATTGAGATGTATTGCTCTAAGTATAAAGTAAGTATCAAAAAATTACAGCAACCTTTTGTTATTAAGGTACAATTGACATATTAGTTTCAGGTGTACAACCTCCTGATTCAATATTCATATATATTGTGAAGTAATTGCCACAATAAATCTTGTTAGCATCTACAACTGCACGTAGTTAGAATTTGTTTCTTTTGATGAGAACTTTTAAGATCTATTTTCTTAGCAACTTTAAGTGTGCAGTAAGTGTGTAGAATTATTAACCCTAGTCACCATGCTGCACACTGCATGCCCATGATTATTTATTTTATAATTGGGAGTTTGCACCTTTTGACCCCCTTCACCCATTTGACCCCTTTCCTCACCCTTAGAATCTGTCAGCCAGCAGTCTGTTCTCTGTATCTGTGAGCTTCATTGGTTTGTTTAGATTCCTATCTAAGTGCGACCATATGGCTTCTGTTTTCTCTAACTTCTGTCACTTAGCATAGTGCCCTCAAGTTTCATCCACCTTGCTCCAAATGGCAAGATTTTATTTTTTATGAATACATAGTAGTGCACTGTATATTTGTATATACAGTGTTTTCTTTACTGCCTCATCCAGTGATGGACACTTAGGCTATACCCATTTCTTGACTGGGCTTCCCTGGTGACTCAGACGGTAAAGAATCTGTCAGCAATGCAGGAGATCCAGGTTTGATCCCTGGGTCAAGAAGATCCTCTGGAGAAAGGAATGGCTACCCACTCCAGTATTCTTGCCTGGAGAATTTCATGAACAGAGGAGCCTGGCAGGCTACAGTCCATGGGTTCGCAAAGAGTTGGACACAAACAAGCAACTGACACTTTCTTTCACTTTCCTGTCTTGGCTACTGAGAACCATACTGCAGTAAACATAAGGGTGAAGAAATTCTTGTTAGTGTTTTCATTTTCTTCAGATAAATAACTGGAAGTAAAATTGCTGGATCACATGGTAGTTCTAGGTTTAATTTTTTGAGGAATGCTGTTATTACTTTCCATAGTTTCCGTGCTGATTACATTCCTATCAGCAGTGCACAGAGCTCCCTTTTCTCCACGTCTTTGCTGGCATTTGGTGTTCTTGTCTTTTTGATGGTGCCGCTCTAACAGATGTCAGGTGATAACTCACTGAGGCTTCTATTTGCATTTCCCTGATGATTAGTGGTGTTGAATAGTTTTTCATGCATCCGTTGGCAATCTGTATGTCTTCTTTGGAAAAATGTCTATTCAGATACTCTGCCCATATTTTAATTGGATTGTTTGGTGTTTTGTTATTGAGTTTTACGAGTCCCTTATATGCTTTGGTTATTACCCCTTAACAGAACAATGATTTGCAGATATTTTCTCCCATTCCCAGGCTGCCTATTTATTTTGTTGATGGTTTCCTTTGCTATGCAGAAGCTTTTCAGTTTAATGTAGTCTCACTTGTTTATTTTTGCTTTTGTTGCCTCTGTTTTTGGTGTTAGAATCATTGCCAAGACCAGTGTCAAGAAGATAACTGCCTATGTTTTCTTCTAAGAGTTTTATCATCTCAGATACTTACATTTAAGTCTTCCATCCATTTTAAGACGGGGAGGAGAAGGGGACAACAGAGGATAAGATGGTTAGATGACATCGCCAACTCAATGGACATGAGTCTGAGTAAACTCTAGGAGTTGGTGATAGACAGGGAGGCCTGGTGTGCTGCAGTCTGTGGGGTCACAAAGAGTTGGACACGACTGAGCAACTGAACTGAACTGAAGACAGAGGTCCAATTTCACTCTCTTGCATTTGACTTCCTGGTTTTCCCAATACCGAGTATGGAAGAGACTGTTCCTTCCCAAACATATTCTTGGTCTTTGTTGTAAATTAATTGACCATATATGTTTCAGTTTTATTTGTGGGCTCAGTATCAGTTCCATTGATCTGTGTCTGTTTTTATGTCAAAACCATAATTTTTTTTGCTTACTATCATTTTAATATAAGTTGAAATCAGGAAGTATGATGCCTCCAGCTTTGTTCTTTTTTCTCAAGATGATTTTGGCTATTCAAGGTCTTTTGTGGTTCCGTACTAATTTTAGGTTTTTTGGTGTGTATTTCTGTGGAAAATGTCAGTGGAATTTTGATAGAGGTTTCATTGAATCTGTAGATTGCTTTTAGTAGGATGGCTGTTTTAACTGTTAATTCTTCTAATTCATGATTATGGACTATCTTTCCATTTATCTTTTTAATATTTATTATACGTTGATAGTTGGCAATATGTTGGATACGTTAGGTTGAGTAAAACGTAACTCAGAAACTCTTCTTTTTAAAATGCAGCTCATATCTGGCTCACATTGTATTTCTGTTGCACAGTGACATTTTAAACTTTAATTTTTAATACTTAAAATAAGGAGAAGCAAGGACAGGTATTTTTCTGATCAGCTCCTTTTCAGGAAACTCTTAATATTCTTTAGCAATGCTAATCTGCTGATCTAATCCATTATGGAAGCCACATAAAGTCTTAGAAGTAAGAGCTGACGGTGTACATTAAACAACTTTCTGTATTTGTTTTTAAGGTAATTTATTACACTGTTTTATTATCTATTATTTGGTATTGACAATGCACTGCATTAAATCCCAAGTAACATTTAATTTACCTACAGCAATCACAGTACAATTCTAGACCATAAACCATAGGAAAAAAAAATATGTCAGCATTTGACTGTCATTGCATAACACACATTTATGGCTATAAAAGACTTTTACTCCAAGTACCAACTGGGATTATTATACCATAGTATAGCTGTGGTGATATATAGCATACCACAAGGAGAGCCAAGTAGAAAACCTTGAACACAGAGGGTCTAAAGTCAACTATTTATGCCATATATCCTAAAGTCGTTCAGAGTCTACTTTCTTGCCAAGAGTTCCTGTCAAAATAAGAGAGAATTATTCTGGCAGAAAAAAGATAGAAAGCATGGGTGGGAGTTGGAAGCCATTCATTGGGTGATAGAAGAGCTGCCAAACTAAATGCTGCATGCTCCTCTGATATAAAGGGTGAAGAAAAAATTAAAAGTAGGGCAGAAAGCAGACAGACTAAGTAGGGCTGTGTGTGAGCCAGAACTATAGAGAAGGAAACCAAAGATCCAGATGATGCTTGGGTGGGCAGCTGGGTCCTGCCATTTCCTAATGGAAACCCTGTCTTCTCTCTATACCAAAAATTACTCTTTTCCAGTGCTGCTGAAATGCTTTAAAAGTTTGCAATGGTTAATACATATTTTAATAGGAAGGTGTCAGAGTATTTCAAATATGACAAAGACAGTGCTGCCAAATTGCTATAGATCTCCTTGCTTAAAAACCAACAGCTGGAACAAATTTTATTCTTCCCCTAAGTCTTTCTGACTCACTGTTTAAATTGTCAAGGTAACTGTCATTTTGTGATAAGTTGAACTAGTGATGTTTTCTCTGTCATTAGGATTACACGGTATGAAGGCTATGGAAATTTTAGAAAATGAATTGATAATAATGTAGGTACTTTGACCTGAATAAATATCTCCTCATATAAGACAAGTTAAGTCAACAAAACACTTAATAGGATAAAAAAAAAAAAAAGACCATTTCATCCAAGGAAAAAATATCAAGAAAAGGAAAGGCTATAATATTGTGAGAAGTTAAAATAAAATAAAATAAATACCCAAAGAAAAGTTAAATTTTGAAATTCTATGTGTGTGTGTTTAATTCTGTTAGGAATCTCCTACAAGACATGATGTGAGGTGGCCTTTCTGATGGAGACATGGGACATTATTAGGGAAGCTGTCGTAGTTAATGACCAAAATGGGGGGAAAACCCCAAAAAACTGTCTAACATAAGAGAAAGACAAAAGCAAACCCATGAAACAGATTTTAAAATTGCCTTGAATGCAGAATACTAGCAGCTATGAAAACTGAACAAAGTTGAAAAGCTGTCTCAGAATTCAGAGGAAACAAGTATCTAAGAGTTAAAAGTGCATGGAGATAATGTGATTGATACAGTGAAGAAAACATGGCAAAGCAGACATATACTGACATATCTGAAGAAATAATTAATGATCTTGAAGTAGAAATAAAACATAGAAAAATAAAAATACATGAGAAATAACATTGCATCTCATCTCTTTTTTTTTCAAGCTCAATTTATTTATTTATTTATTTTTTAACTTTTTATTTTAACTTTAGTTTACTTTACAATACTGTATTGGTTTTGCCAAACACTGACATGAATTCACCACGAGTGTACATGCATTCCCAAACATGAATCCCCTCCCACCTCCCACTCCATACCATCTCTCTGGGTCCTCTCCATGCACCAGCCCCAAGCATCCTGGATCAAACTTAGACTGGTGATTCGTTTCTTACATGATAGTATACATGTTTCAGTGCTATTCTCCCATCTCATCCCACCCTCTCCCTCTCCCCCAGAGTCCAAAAGTTCACTCTATAGATCTGAGTCTCTTTTGTTGTCTCGCATACAGGGTCATCATCACCATCTTTCTAAATTCCATATATATGCGTTAGTATACTGTATTGGTGTTTTTCTTTCTGGCTTACTTCACTCTGTATAATCGGCTCCTGAAATTTAAAGACTTGCACATGCAGATTAAATTACTCTTCACAATTACATCTAACTTAAATATCAGTTCAGTTCAGTTCAGTCGCTCAGTCGTGTCCTACTCTTTGTGACCCCATGAATCACAGCATGCCAGGCCTCCCTGTCATCAACTATACTTCAGTTTTAAAAAGCTACATCTAACTTACTAGCTACAAATTTACCTTGGAATAGTTCCTTTTCACAGAGTTAAAGAATAAGACTAGTGTTAGTACTTTTGTAGCAAAAAAAGAGAAAAGACAAACATTAAATTAATGACAGATATCTCTTGTATAACACCAGCATAGCAGAATTTTGTTTATTGATGGCACTATTTTGCGAGCCTACAATTATATTCAACCCCCAAGTTGTTCTTCACATGTAAAAGCAACTGGAGCTGCTTATCCTTCTTGGACAAATTTATGAGACCTATCTCCCAGATTACTGAGTGGAGAACCAAAATAAAGAGATCAGTAAGAGCCAAATCAAATGTCAGTTAAACTTTAATACTAATTAAGAGTGCAAATAAAAATACTTAAATGTGTTTTCATTTAAAAAATGCAAATACCAAAACATCTTAAAAGTATGGTTGCCGGGGTCCAGCCCCGGTGGAACAAGGGTGATTCGAAGGAGAGACGGACTAGGCGAGGAAAAACTTATACAGAAATATAAAGGAGATTAGAAGAAATAGTATAGTAGGAAAATTAAGTGGAGAAAAGAGGCTGAATAACTTGGTTTACGGAGAAAGCCAATAAAGCTCCAGACAAGGGGCTTGCACCATCTACGTGGGGCCGCCGGTGCCTGCTTGAAAGCCGGGGCAGGTAAGTAGACTTGGGGGACCACTCCGCTCCAGATGGGAATTCAGCCTGAAGTTAGAGTAAAGAGGAGGAGGAGGGAGAAGAGAAAGGGGTAAGAGAAAGAGACATGGGGAGAACCAGATTCCCAAGAAACTAGGCTGAGACACTAGTCCGGAAAGCTGGTCCCGACATTAGTCTGGAAAGCTGGTCCCAACACTAGTCTGGAAAGCTGGTCCCAACCGTTTATTGTTCAAGGGACTATTTATATGTTTGATAATACATGGAGATTAATGGGTAACACAAAGTTATGCAGCGTTAGCAGTTTAGACTCTTATCAAAAGCAGGCTTTTTTCTCTGCATACCTGACTGCAAACACAAGTCTTAGGTAATTTACATCATCTTCTGCCAGAAGGGCCAATTAACATTTTACAACCTTTTTCCTGATAAGGGTTTGTCAACCAGAAGACTTATTTGTGTTGATCTTTCCAAAGTTTGGCGCCGCTCTCAGCACTAAATAAAGTTACATTCTTACATAGCAAAGATACAACAATTTATAACAAGCAAAAGGAGTACAGTGATTTATAACAAAAGAAAAGTAATTAACTCAAAAGTCTAGTGTAATCAACAGTGAAAACCCGTCACCAATATGGTTTTTAACTCTTTAGAAAAAGTTCTGTGTCTTTAAGATGCTTTCAAGCTTTGTGTCTCTCTCGGTTGGGGGCTGCAAGCAATTCACAAGCTGTAAGGGGTCCGGGAAACTTGTTAAGCAAGCTAGAGAACTACTAGAGGAGGTTTAACTGAAACATCCCTTTCAAATGCAGAAGACCAAAGCTTAGAGATGACTTTTTCCGGAGTGTATTAGAAGAGTAGAGAAGCAGAGAACAAAAGCCGGCAGATTCTTATTTTGGGGGTTTGGATGCTCAGGAAGTTCCAGGGGGAAAACCTGAGATCTGATTAGACCTTGCACCTCAAATCTCATGCCGCATGACCTTGTCACGGGTGGAATTCCTCACGGTGGCTTCCGGCATATGGTCAACACAGAAAATATGAATCTGAGTCTAATCTCTGGTAAATTAGCAAATATGAATTGGGAAGTGTGGACTTAGTCTAAGTTTAAATATATATGAAATTATGACTTTATTTAGCTGGATGGAGAAGATACAGGACTTGTCTCTCACACAGAGACCTCAATCACCTGAAAAATGACATAAATTTAGGGGCTCAGCAATACCAAAAGTGTAGGAGTAGGTTGACTACAAACATCAAAAATAACGAGTCATTGATTTAAGTCTAAAGTGTAACAGTTACATGGGCTTCCCTGGTGACTCAGTGGTAAAGAATCTTAAGGCCAAGCAGGAGACACAGGTTTGATCCCTTGGTCAGGAAGATATCCTGGAGGAGGAAATGGAAACCCACTCCAGTATTCTTACCTGAGAAATCCCATGGACAGAGGAGTCTGGCGGCCTATAGTCCATGGGGTCGCAAGAGTCAGACAAGACTTAGTGAGCAGACAACAACAGTTATAAACTGAAAATCGGGGTAAATGTATTTAATAAAACTATAAATGTATATCTCTAGTTTATGTATTTTTACTCAAGTAATTTCTAGAAGGGCAGGAGGAACAAGGCCAAATATTAAGACAGACAATTGTTCATGGGGGGGCATATTTAAAAATGTAATTTTATCCTTCACTTTAATTACAGAGATATAATCACAGGGATCAAGATTTTAAAAATAATTTAAATGACTTTTGTAGAAGTGAAAGCAAGAAATAGAACTCCCAAGCCCAGTGCAGAGGAAAAACCATAAAAGCCATACTGTGTGGCATGATCCCTATAGGAAAACACAGAATGTGTAGACAACATCAAGCATGTCAAAGTCATAAAGAAAGAATGCATACTAATTTGTGACTTATGACATTTTTGTTACTATTTCAAAACCTGTGGTAAAGGATAAAACATTGACTTCAAGTAACATCATTTATATTCTGTATAAAAGAGGCACAAGAGTGCCTCTGGGGAAAGATAACATCTTACAGAAAACCCCAAACAACTTTGGGGCCACCCCAATGTGATGAGACAGGGAAAGAGTGGTTGAAGTTGTGGTGAAGAAGGGATTAAGTCTTCATCCAGTAATGAGTTCTCAAGAGAGAATATAAAAAGAATAGTAGGAAAATCATGTAATATTGGGCTTTCCTTGTGGCTCAGCCTTTTCATACTGTTCATGGGATTCTCAAGGAAAGAATACTAAAGTGATTTGCCATTCTGTTCTTCAAGGAGATCCAACCAGTCCATCCTAAAGGAAACCAGTCCTGAATATTCATTGGAAGGACTGATGCTGAAGCCAAAACTCCAATACTGTGGCCACTTGATGCAAAGAACTGACTCACTGGAAAGACTTTGATGCTGGGCAAGATTGAAGGCAGGAGAAAAAGGGGACGACAGAGGATGAGATGGTTGGATGGCATTACTGACTCAATGAACATGAGTTTGAGTAAACTCTGGGAGTTGGTGATGGACAGGGAGGCCTGGTGTGCTGCAGTCCATGGGGTCGCAAAGAGTTGGACACGAATGAATGAACTAAACTGAACTGTGGTTCAGCTGGTAAAGAATCCACCTGCAATGTGGGAGACCTGGGTTCGACCTCTGGGTTGGGAAGGTCCCCTGGAGAAGGAAAAGGTTACCCACTCCTGTATTCTGGCCTGGAGAATTCCATGGACTGTATAGTCCATGGGGTTGCAAAGTCAGACATGACTAAGCAACTTTCACTTTCATGTAATATGGATACATGAGGATAAGTAGCAGGAAAAGCACCTAAGATACTTCAAAGTAGTTGGCTCTGAGGAATGAGCCTTTGATTAAAATAAATTTTTAAATTTCATGAAATCAAATGTCATAATTTATAGCTTCTGAGATGTCCATTTGCTTAAAAAGGCCTTCGCCAAATGACAACAGACTCTCATTTTCTTCACTGTTTACTTTTGTTCTCTCTTTAAAAATTTACTTGTAGTTTATTTTGTATGGTTTGTTATTGATGTTTATATTACCAATTTAAATGATCTTAGGTAGAGGGCTACTGAACTCATTCTCTCTGTCCAAAATCATAACTCCATTATGTTGTAATGATAAAAATATGAAAAATTTATTCTTTAGTGTTCAGCATTATTTTATAGGTATCATAAATATCACCAATGACATTATCATTGCCAAACAGATTTAGTCAAGTTAAAGCATATTTTCTGTTTTTTGTAGTTGTTACAGAGTTTGAATTTTTAAAACATAAAGGGGATTTTATACAAGGGGGATTAGTAATCCTTCCTCAGAGGCTTAACTCTAGTTATCAGTGAGTGAGTGAGTGAGTGAAGTCACTCAGTTGTGTCCAACTCTTTGCGACCCCATGGACTGTAGCCTACCAGGCTCCCCCATCCATGGAATTTTCCAGGCAAGAGTACTGGAGTGGGTTGCCATTTCCTTCTCCAGGGTATCATTCCGACCCAGGGATTGAATCCAGGTCTCCTGCATTGCAGGCAGATGCTTTACCGTCTGAGCCATCAGGGAAGTTCCTCCTAGTTCCCAGTGGATTCCCGTAAACGTTTCTCACATTGGCTAAGTGTCAGTAGAATGATATAATCCTACTGAAATCTTTGTTATTCATACTTTCCTTCTAGATCTTTTCCAGTCTCTGAGATTGGGGCATTTAGTGGTACTGCCAAGCTATCAGGTCACAAGCATTGATACCTCAGCACAGGTGTACTGAAAAACACCAAATTAGCTGGCAGCAGTCAACACTCATTGACCTGTTTCCCAGTTCCCAAATACTTGTACTAACTATTGCCATTTTGGGTGAGGTTTCTGAGATAAAACACCAGGTTATAAATGGAATCAGAGTCCCCAGAAATTATTCTCATTCCTACCATTTGATGGGAAATAAGTACATTTGGTCAAATCAATCCTAAAAGAAATCAACCCTGAATATTCATTGGAAGGATTGATGCTGAAGCTCCAATCCTTTGGCCACCTGATGCGAAGAGCTGACTCATTGGAAAAGACCCTGATGCTGAGAAAGATGAAAGGCAGGAGGAGAAGGGGACGACAGAGGATGAGATGGTTGGATGGCATCACTGACTCAATGAACATGAATTTGAGCGCACTCTGGGAGATAGTGGAAGACAGGGAAGCCTGGTGTGCTGCAGTCCTTGGGGCTTCAAAGAGTCAGACATGAGTTAGAAACTGAACAACAACAAACATACGGTTGATCCTTAAGCAACTCAGGTTTGAACTATGTGGGTCCACTTGTACAAAGAAATTTTTTGGTAATAAATAGTATAGAACTAGAGGATCAGTGGTTAGTTGAAGCTACTGATGATGAGAAACCAGATACAGAGGGCTCACTAAAATTATACATGGATTAACCCTAGAATTGTTCAAGGTCAATTGTATTGTTATTCTTATGTTTTCAAAAATTACCTCAATTTTTGTTACTAATGTGTGTATAATGTGTAGGCTCAGGGTGATTGCGACATTTGAATGAGTATTTTTTAGCTTCCAAATAAGCACTCATATTTTCCTTTCATAAATAATGAGTCAGATTCTGGAAAACTTAATCCCCTCATACCACTGCAGGAATAACTATTAAAATTATACGTCAAAGAACTGAATTCTATTCGACAGTTAGACTGAGAGCCGTTTCTTAGATGTCACATTTAATCTCAGAGAATTTAGGCCAAAATATTTAATACCTAGAGAAATTGTTAGATTTTGTATAAAAGTAGTATTTTTCACTCAACCATAATATTCTGTTATCATTCACAGAGAATAAATAGATCTAAAAGCAAGCTAAAGAGAAGTGATAAAATCTGATTTTATGTAACTGAATTGATCATACCTCTAAGAATATAATAAAATGTTCATTCACAAAATTCCAATTTATAGATCTAAATACTATTATCTATTTATTCTAAATTATGGCTTAATGTTAAAATGTCATTTTAGTTTTTAGTTCAGATTCCTCTACTTAATCATCTCTTGCTACAGAGGATGGCCCAGCATCTTTCTGAAAAATGTTTAATTTTGTTTGATGGTAACAGACAAATTGGAGAAACTGTTAAAAGTAACAAACTTAATTCCTTCTACTATCCCTTTATAGAAAACATTCTGAAACCTACTCATTGCCATTCTTCCTGAGATCCTTTTGCATTTATTTGTGGTGACCAGAACCAAAAAGTATGGTTAGACTTAAATATTAAAGAAAAATGTATTACATGAATAAATTAAAAAATTATTACTGAAATCTTGGCCAATGAGAAACATTTCATCGATGTAGTTCTCATCTTTATTTAATATCTTTAAGCCTCATGAAATAAACATTAAACACATTGGCCTTCTAGAAAAATGGCACAGTTCAGTTCAGTCACTCAGTTTTGTCCAACACTTTGTGACACCATGGACTGCAGCACACCAGGCTTCCCCGTCCATCATCAACTCCTGGAACTTATTCAAACTCATGTCCATCGAGTTGGTGATGCCTTCCAATCATCTCATCCTCTGCTGGCCCATTCTCCTCCCACCTTCAGTATTTTCCAGCATCAGGGTCTTTCCCAGTGAGTCAGTTCTTCCCATCAAGTGGCCAGAGTATTGGAGTTTCAGCTTCAGCATCAGTCCTTCCAATGCATATCCAGGACTGATTTCCTTTAGGATGGCCTGGTTGGATCTCCTTGCAGTCCAAGGGACTCTCAAAAGTCTCCAACACCACAGTTCAAAAGCACAGTTAGCATACACTAAATTATGCTTGCCAGATCATAATTAAACAGGCTTTGTTAGAGATTTTTTTTCTTGATTTATTGTAACACCTGACTCTTTATGTATTTTTTCACTTTTTAATTGACATATAGTTGATTTACAATGTAAATTACTATTATATAGTAAGGTGATTCACTTATGCATACACATTTTTATATATTATTTTCCATTATGGTTTGTTGTTTAGTCGCTAAGTCATGTCCAACTCTTTGTGACCCCATAGTCTGCATTACCCCTGGCTCCTCTGTCCTCCACTATCTCCCAGAGTTTGCTTACACTCATGTCCATTGAGTCAGTGATTCAAGCAACCATCTTATCTGCTGTTTCCCACTTCTCCTCCTGCCCTCAATCTTTCCTAACATCAGGGTCTTTTCCAATGAGTCGGCTCTTCACATCAAGGTGGCCAAAGTATTGAAGCTTCAGCTTCAGTCCTTCCAATGAATATTCAGGGTTGATTTCCTTTAGGATTGACTGGTTTGCAGTCCAAGGGATTCTCGAAAGTCTTCTCCAACACCACAGTTCAAAAGCATCAATTCTTCAGTGCTCAGTCTTCTTTATAGTACAACTCTCACATCCATACATGACTATCAGAAAAACCACAGCTTTGACTATATGGACCTTTCTCGGCAAAGTGATGTCTCTGCTTTCTTATATGCTAAGTTTTTCATAGTTTGTCTTCCAAGGAGCAAGCATCTTTTAATTTCATGGCTGCAGCCTTCATCCTCAGTGATTGTGGAGCCCAAGGGGGAAAAAAATCTGTCACTGTTTCCACGTTTTCCCATCTATTTGCCATGAAGTGATGGGACCAGATGACATGATCTTAAGTTTTTGAGTGTTGAATTGTAAGCCAGCTTTTTCACTCTCATCAAGAGGCTCTTTAGTTCCTCTTCTCTGTCTGCCATTGGAGTGGTGTAATCTGCATGTCTGAGGTTGTTGATATTTCTCCTGGAAATCTTAATTTCATTTTGTGCTTCATCCAGTCTGGCATTTTGCATGATGTACTCTGCACAGAAGTTAAATAAGCAGGGTGACGATATACAGCCTTGACATACTCCTTTCCCAATTTTGCACCAGTCTGTTGTCATATGTCTGGGTCTAACAACTGCTTCTCACCTTGCATAAAGGTTTCTTAGGAGACAGGTCATGTGGTCTGGTATTTTCATCTCAAGAATTTTCCACAGTTTGTTGGGATCCTCACAATGACAGGCTTTAGTGTAGTCAATGAAGTAGATGTTTTCTGGAATTCCTTTGCTTTTTCTATGATCCAACAAATGTTGGCCATTTGATCTCTGGTTCCTTTGCCTTTTCTAAATCCAGTTTGCACATCTGGAATTTCTCTGCTTACTTACTTCTGAAGCCTAGCTTGAAGCATTTTGAGCATTACTTTGCTAGCATATGGTTTATAATAGAATTATTGAATATAGTTCTCTGTGGTGTACAGTAGGACCTTATTGTTTATCCATTCTGTATATAAAAGCTTATATCTGATAACACCAACATCCCACTCCATTCCTCCTCAATCCTCTCTCCCTTGGCAACTGCCAATCTTTCTCTGAATTTGTGATGCTGTTTCATAGATTGATTCATTTGTGTCATACTTTAGATTTCACATATGTAATATGATATGGTATTCATCTTTTTCTGACTTCACTTGGTATGATGATCTCTGTTTGCATTCATGTTGCTGCAAATGACATTATTTCATTACTTTTATGACTGAGTATATTGTATATTTGTAGCACATCTTCTTTATTCATCTGTTGATGGACATTTAGTTTGTTTCCATGTCTTGTCTATTGTGAATAGTGTGACTATTCACTCTACTATGAACGTAGAGGTGCAAGCTATCTTTTTGAATTATAGTTTTGTCTGGATATATACCCAGGAGTGGGTTTGTTAGATCATATGGTAATTCTATTATCAGCTTTCTGAACAACCTTTATACTGTTTTCCACAGTGGCTGTGGGTTTCCTTTAGCTCACATCCTCTCCAGCATTTGTTATTTGCAGATGTTTTAATGACAGCCATTATGACTGATGTGAGGTGACATCTCACTGTCATTTTGATTTGCATTAACAATTTGGAAGCTGAAGCTCCAGTACTGTGGCCACCTCATGCAAAGAGTTGACTCATTGGAAAAGACTCTGATGCTGGGAGGGATTGGGGGCAGGAGGAGAAGGGGACGGCAGAGGATGAGATGGCTGGATGGCATCACCGACTCGATGGACGTGAGTCTGAGTGAACTCTGGGAGTTGGTGATGGACAGGGAGGCCTGGCATACTGCGATTCATGGGGTCGCAAAGAATTGGACACGACTGAGCAACTGAACTGAACAATTAGCTACGTTGAGCATCTTTGTCTCTTGGCTATCTGTATGACTTCTTTGGAGAAATGTCTGTTTAGGTCTCCTGTACATTTTCAGATAGGGCTGTTTTTTTTTTTCTTTCTTTTTTTGGTCATTCAATTGTCTGAGCTATTTGTATATTTTGGAAATCAAGCCTTTGTTGGTTGCATCAGATGACAAATATTTTCTCCCATTCTGTAGGTTGTCTTCATTTTGTTTATGGTTTCCTCTAGAGTGCAGAAGCTTGTGAATTTGATTAGATCTCTTTTTTTAAAAAATTTCTATTGCCTTGGGATACTGACCTAAGAAAACATATGTATCATTTATATCAGAGAATGTTTTGCTTATGTTCTCTTCTAGTTTTATGGTGTCATGTCTTAGGTTTAAGTCTTTAAGCCATTTTGATTTTTATGTGTGTATATGGTAAGAGGATGTGTTGTAACTTTGATTTGCATGTGGCTGTCCAACTTTCCTGGTGCTGCTTGCTGAAGAGACTTTTTCCTTTTTGTATATTTTTGCCTCCTTTGGTAAAGATTTTGACCATAGCTATGTGGGTTTATTTCTAAGCTCTGTATTCTGTTCCATTGATCCATATGTCTGTTTTTGTGCCAATATCATGCTGTTTTGATTACTGTAATTTTACAATGTAGTCTGAAGTCTGGAAGGGTTATGTCTCTTGCCTTGTTCTTTTTCTTCAGGGTTGCTTTGGTAACTCTTGGTCTTTTCCACAGGAATTAGGATTATTTGTTCTAGTTTTGTGAAAATACCATGGGTAATTTGATAGGGATCACATTAAATCTGCAGATTGCTTTGGGCACTATGATATTTTAACAATATTAATTCTTCCAATATAAGTGCTTGGAGATACCTTTCTATTTCTTTGGATTATCTTCAGTTTCCTTTATAATGTTTTATAGTTCTTAGTATATAAGTATTTCACCTCATTGGTCAGGTTTATTCTTAAGCATTTTATTTTGGGGGTGCAGTTTTTAAAAGTATTTTTTATGTTCCCTTTCTAATATTTTAACTTCTATATGTTAATCTTTATCCTGCTACATTGCTGAATTTATCAGTTTTAGTAGTTTCTGTGTGGTGTGTTTAGGGTTTGCTATACACAGTATCATATCACCTACATATAAAGACAGTTTTACCACTTCCCTTCCAATTTGGAAACCTTGTCTTTGTCTGACTGCTGTGACTAGGACTTCCAGTACTGTGTTGAATAGAAGAGGTGAGGGGTCATCCTTGTCTTGTTCCAGACTTTAGGGGGAAGGCTTTCAACTTTTCACAACTGAGTATTATATTGGCTGTGAGTCTTTCATAAATAGCTTTTATTATCTTGAGATACGTTCCCACTGTACCTACTTTCAGAAGGGTTTTTTAAATCATAAATGGATGTTGAATCTTGTCAAATACTTTTTCTGCATTTAGATGATCACATGGTTTTAGCCTTTTATTTATGTGGTTCATCACATTGATTATTCTGTGTATGTTGAACAATCCTAGTGAGATGAGTACCACTTGTTTATGGTGTATGATCCTTTATATATGTTACTGATTTGGCTTGCTAATATTTTGTTGAGAATTTTTGCATTTATAGTCAAAGATATTGGCCTGTAATTTTCTTCTTTGGTGATGTCTTTGTCTGGTTTTGATTTACAGTCATGGTGGTTTCATAGAATGTCTTTGGGAGTGTTCCCTCCTCTTCAGTTTTTTGGATGAGTTTGGGAAGGATAAGTTCTTTGCATGTTTGGTAGAGTTCACCTATGAAGCCATCTGGTCCTGGACTTTTGTTTGTAGGGAGTTTTTAGATTACAGGTTCTATTTCATTTTTACTGATTGGTCTATTCAAATTACCTGTTATTGATTCATTTTGATGGACTGTATGTTTCTACATACTTGTCCATTTCTTCTAGGTCACTGAACCTTTTCATAATTGTTCATAGTATTCCCTTGTAGTTTTTTGTATTTCTGCAGTATCATTGCTCTGTCTCCTTTTTCATTTATTTGGGTAATCTCTTTCCTTTTGGTTAGTCTGGTGAGAGGTTTGTACATCTTGTTTATCATTTAAAAGAAGCAGCTCTTTGTTTTATTGATTTTCTCTTGTTCTTTTAATCTATATTTTATTCCCTCTCTTATCTTTATCATTTCTTCCTTTTTCTGACTTTAAGTTTTGTTTGTCCCCTTTCTAATTCTTTTAAGTGGTAGGTTAGGTTTAACAGGCATTGTTAACTCCATTTTACAGGTGAGAAAACAGAAACTTTAAAGGATGAAATGAATTGTTTAAATGTCTTATTCATGTCTGACAGTTTCCAACCATCAGTTCTATAATTCTGACAGGTCTAAAGTGAAAGGTCTTTTCCAATCCACAGACTTGCATATGACAGTTAAGTTAGTCATGTATTCATTAAAGCCACTGTTTCTCACCTATAAAGTAGAGATTCTAATTTCTATCTCATAAAGCAGGTAAGATAGTGCCTATAGGGTGAAAAATGAAATCCAGTGTTAATATTTGTGTTTTAGCATCCCTTTCTTATATCAGTATATTTTACTGTGTGATTTATTCTTTAAATTTTGCCTGATTACATTCTCTTTAGAACCATTTTTATTTCTACTTCTTACACAATAATGTAGAATTATATATTTGCTACTTTTGTTTATCTGAGGTATCACTGTAGCTGCTGAATAAGACAGTCTCTTTCACATTACATTTGCCAAAGATTGATACCTCACTCTAATAATTATGGTTCAAGCTGGATTGAGTTTTTTTCCCCCAACAGAATACATTCAAAGGTGAGATATGTTCAAATAAGAACAATATTACATTCAGTATAGAAATTGTTTTCCTAGTTAAACTTGCCAAGCTGCTTGTAGAAAATAATTATATTGGTCTGTCAGTTTGCTTCTGAATAAATCTTTGTAGTGTCTTTGTTTCTTTGGTGGATATATTGCACATAATAGATGCATGAACACATCTCTAAAAATTATTCTTTTCTAACCAGCAGAATCTTCCTCCATGAGAGTAGAAATTTTCAAATGTTCCTTCACTAGTTATGCTTCAAAATGAATATAAAATTTAGCTTTAATTTGAAGATATAGAAAATAGATATTTGAAGGTAACATTAGAAAATATTACTATCTTCACAATAATTTATAAGGCAGAGAAAAATAATCTGCCTACATCTTTAGAAATGGGTCATGCCAACAAGATGAAAATGTATTCAGATTAGAAACAGTATCATTCTCATGCTTTTCACTGAGTCATACCCGAAGTTCAGCCACAGTGAAGAGAGTGGTACCAAGGTACCAAGTATTCCGGCCTGGAGAATTCCATGGACTATAGTCCATGGGGTTGCAAAGAGTCAGACACGACTGAGCGACTTTCACTTCACTTCCCAAGGTGAGAAGGTTTAGAGATCATTTCCTTCCCACACCAGCCACAGTTCTCAGTTTTAGAAGTAACCGGGGGCCCAGCCAGGGGACACACAAAAGTTCTTTGCATTTTAGACAGAAATGTGTACAATGTGTATGTTAGTTGGACACCAATCTTTAAAGTCTAACCTCTAAGCTTCTCTTGGGATCTGGAGACAATATCATATTTTCAAGTTTGATTTAAAGTAAGTTAACAACCCATTTCCTATATTTCTATAAACCTCTCCAAGAGCACTGTCATAAGGTAGAAATCACATAATCTGTATATATCATTTCATATTTGACATAAATCAATGGTTTGGCAATATAATAATAAACATTACCCATT
>SJYQ01000737.1:163616-178780 GCA_006410935.1 Redunca redunca
GTCCGAAATGCAGTACTTGGATGCAATCTCAAAAATGACAGAATGATCTCTGTTCATCTCCAAGGCAAACCATTCAGTATCACAGTTATCCAAGTCTATGCCCCAACCAGTAACACTGAAGAAGCTGAAGTTGAACTGTTCTATGAAGACCTATAAGACCTTCCAGAACTAATACCCAAAAAAGATGTCCTTTTCATTATAGAGGACTGGAATGCAAAAGTAGGAAGTCAAGAAACACCTGGAGTAACAGGCAAATTTGGCCTTGGAATGCAGAATGAAGCACGTAAAAGACTAATAGAGTTTTGCCAAGAAAATGCACTGGTCATAGCAAACACCTTCTTCCAACAACACAAGAGAAGACTCTACACATGGACATCACCAGATGGTCAACATTGAAATCAGATTGATTCTATTCTTTGCAGCCAAAGATGGAGAAGCTGTATACAGTCAACAAAAACAAGACCAGGAGCTGACTGTGGCTCAGATCATGAACTCTTTATTACCAAATTCAGACTGAGATTGAAGTAGGGAAAACCACTAGACCATTCAGGTATGACCTCAATCAAATCCCTTATGATTGTACAGTGGAAGTGAGAAATAGATTTAAGGGTCTAGATCTGATAGAGTGCCTGATGAACTATGGATGAAGGTTCGTGACATTGTACAGGAGACAGGGACCAAGACCATCCCCATGGAAAAGAAATGCAAAAAAGCAAAATGGCTGTCTGGGGAGGCCTTACAAATAGCTGTGAAAAGAAGAGAAGCAAAAAGGAAAGATATAAGCATCTGAATGCAGAGTTCCAAAGAATAGCAAGAAGAGATAAGAAAGCCTTCTTCAGTGATCAATGCAAAGAAATAGAGGAAAACAACAGAATGGGAAAGACTAGAGATCTCTTCAGGAAAATTAGAGACACCAAGGGAACATTTCATGCAAAGATGGACTCAGTAAAGGACAGAAATGGCATGGACCTAACAGAAGCAGAAGATATTAAAAAGAGGTGGAAAGAATACACAGAAGAACTGTACAAAAAAGATCTTCATGACCCGGATAATCATGATGGTGTGATCACTCATCTAGAGCCAGACATCCTGGAATGTGAAGTCAAGTGGCCCTTAGAAAGCATCACTATAAACAAGGCTAGTGGAGGTGATGGAATTCCAGTTGAGCTATTTCAAATCCTGAAAGATGATGCTGTGAAAGTGCTGTACTCAATATGCCAACAAATTGGGAAAACTCAGCAGTGGCCACAGGACTGGAAAAGTTCAGTTTTCATTCCAATCCCAAAGAAAGGCAATGCCAAAGAATGCTCAAAGTACCTCACAGTTGCACTCATCTCACATGCTAGTAAAGTAATGCTCAAAATTCTCCAAACCAGGCTTCGGCAATACATGAACCATGAACTTCCTGATGTTCAAGCTGGTGTTAGAAAAGGCAGAGGAAACAGAGATCACATTGCCAAATCTGCTGGATCATCAAAAAAGCAAGAGAGTTCCAGAAAAACATCTATTTCTGCTTTATTGACTATGCCAAAACTTTTGAATGTGTGGGTCACAATAAACTGTGGAAAATTCTGAAAGAGATGGGAATACCAGACCACCTGACCTGCCTCTTGAGAAATCTGTATGCAAGTCAGGAAGCAACAGTTAGAACTGGACATGGAAAAACAGACTGGTTCCAANAAAAGGAGTACGTCAAGGCTGTATATTGTCACCCTGCTTATTTAACTTATATGCAGAGTGCATCATGAGAAACGCTGGACTGGAAGAAACACAAGCTGGAATCAAGATTGCCAGAAGAAAAATAACCTCAGATATGCATATGATACCACCCTTATGGTAGAAAGTGAAGAGGAACTAAAAACCTCTTGATGAAAGTGAAAGAGGAGAGTGAAAAAGTTGGCTTAAAGCTCAACATTCAGAAAACGAAGATCATGGCATCNAGAAAGTGAAGAGGAACTAAAAACCTCTTGATGAAAGTGAAAGAGGAGAGTGAAAAAGTTGGCTTAAAGCTCAACATTCAGAAAACAAAGATCATGGCATCCAGTCCCATCACTTCATGGGAAATAGATGGTGAAACAGTGTCAGACTTTATATTTTTGGGCTCCAAAATCACTGCAGATGATGACTGCAGCCATGAAATTAAAAGGCGCATATTCCTTGGAAGAAAAGTTTTGACCAACCTAGATAGCATATTCAAAAGCAGAGAATCACTTTGCCGACTAAGATCCGTCTAGTCAAGGCTATGGTTTTTCCAGTGGTCATGTATGGGTGTGAGAGTTGGACTGTGAAGAATGCTGAGCGCTGAAGAATGGATGCTTTTGCACTGTGGTGTTGGAGAAGACTCTTGAGAGTCCTTTGGACTGCAAGGAGGTCCAACCAGTCCATTCTGAAGGAGATCAGCCCTGGGATTTCTTTGGAAGGAATGATGCTAAAGCTGAAACTCCAGTACTTTGGCCACCTCATGCGAAGAGTTGACTCATTGGAAAAGACTCTGATGGTGGGAGTGATTGGGGGCAGGAGGAGAAGGGGACGACCGAGGATGAGATGGCTGGATGGCATCACGGACTCAATGGACGTGAGTCTGAGTGAACCCCGGGAGTTGGTGATGGACAGGGAAGCCTGGCATGCTGCGATTCATGGGGTCGCAAAGAGTTGGACATGACTGAGCGACTAAACTGAACTGAACAAGTAGAAGTTGGAAAGATGGTAAAGAGGCTGTTAGTGCTGGTGTAAAAGCAGTGAAGTCAT
Source organism: Redunca redunca (assembly GCA_006410935.1). Classification (NCBI taxonomy): domain Eukaryota; kingdom Metazoa; phylum Chordata; class Mammalia; order Artiodactyla; family Bovidae; genus Redunca; species Redunca redunca. The sequence continues at coordinate 166,365 of SJYQ01000737.1, forward strand.
TGTCACTGGAGACAGGGAGACATTTATGCATTGTTGCAACTCATCCATGAGCACCTGGGAACTAAAACATGTGATCAACCTGTGGACCTAATCAGCAAGATTCCCAGGCAGAATGTCAAAATCTGCAGGATGAGTGTTAGAGAAAAATAAGTGAAAAAAATAAAATTTTAAAGCAGATTTCAGAGGACATAGAGAGGGCAGTCTCAAAGTAAGAAATCGTCTCCAGGTAAAAATAAAATCAAATTGGCCAAACAATTTTTGTTAAGAACTAAGCGAGACTTAAGGCTTAATAGAACTTTACGGGTTGTGGGGCCCCCCCTGGGACCCCACCCCTGGCCAGTGCACATGCAGTGGTCAGTGCAAGGCCACTGACTGGCCTCTTTGTCCCTAGGCCTAGAGGTAACGATACAGTATTTTACAAAGAGACAAACTAGATGATCAGACAAGAGAAAGCTTTATTTACAAATCAATTAGTATGGGAAAGGAGGAAGACCAGGTCTGCTTCTTTGGAAATAGCTAGGTAGGATTACATAATGTCATTTAAGTAAATTTCTTTATCTAAAAACTAAACATAAATATGAATGAAGCAGTAAACTATGCTTTATAAAAGTCTCAAATTCTCATCTATGTGCAATTTTCCCCTTTGCTTTTGTCCATACAACTGAAAGGAAACACAGTTTTATTTCCACCTGATTTATACCTTGATACTACTTTCCAATACTGGAGGACTTTTCCACGATGTTACTGCAAACTATTTATTCAGATGAAAGTCAAAAGCCCTCTCAGTTTGAGGAACTTTGCTTTTCCTTAACATCAGTCCCAGGCGATTCATTACTTTTCTCCAATTATTTGTATCAGTTGGAGGGCAAATCCATAGTATTTGACACCTCTGTCTACTTTTACCTATTATGAAGAACTATACCAAGTTGATTGATATCTCTCTGGGCTGAAAACATTTTTCACAGAACATACCACTCCTACCATATAGATTATGCATATATGTTTTTATCTATCAGTTACTTAAACCATTGCTTTACTTAAGTACAGTGATTGTCTTATCAACTGTCCAGCAAACTGAATGACTTACAACTTATATTTTCCTACAAGTATTATAACTCCTTCTATTTATGTAAAATGTATTCTGAAAGCTCCTTTTTTCATTCAGAAATTTTATTCCTTTAGAATTAAAGTTGATTTTGTGTGATATTTAAACTGTCTTTATCATAATGTAACATTTATTAGGACAAATATTAATAAGAGCTTAGCAGCCTATATATTTGTTTCTTTTAATGTTTCTAATATCTATATTACTTTTTTATTGGAATATAATTGCTTTACAATGTTAGTGCCTGCTCTATAATGAAGTATACATATGTCCCCTCCCTCTTGGGTCTCCTTCCCTCCCTACCCCACCCCGCCCTTCTAGGTCATCACAGAGCACCAAGCGAGCTCCTTGTGTTTATAGCAGGTTCCCACTAGCTATCTATTTTACACAAGGTAGTGTGTATATGTCAATCCCAATCTCCCAGTTTGTCCCACCCTGCCTCGCATCCACACATCCATTTGCTATGCCTGGGTCTCCATTTCTGCCTTGGAAATAGGTTCATCTGCACCATTTCTCTAGATTCCACATATATGCATTCATGTATGACATTTGTTTTTCTCTTTCTGACTTGACTTCATTCTATATGGATGGATGGACTCTGGGTCCATCCACATCTCTACTAATGAACCTGTTTCATTCCTTTTAGTGGCTGAGTAATATTCCATTGTATATATGTACCAAATCTTCTTTATCCATTCATCTGTCATTGGATATTCAGGTTGTAAAGGAAATATGAGGGAAAAAAACATCAAGATTTCCTTATCTAAGGTCCCAATCTTGAATTCAACATGTTTTATGAAATAATTACCTATCTTGTAACTGCTTGAGTTTAACTTCCAAGTTTCCATTTGTTTCTTTCTGTTCATTCAAAGATCTCTGGAGCTTATGGATCTGATTCAGGAAATCATCAAGCTGAAAGCAAAATAGAAAAAGGCTTCAGGTATGACGACTGAAGTAAGAAAATTTCTAAAAACAAGCTCTGTTTTTTGTATTAACACATTCTTAAGCATGAAATTATTTTGTATATATGCATGAATACATAGTAATATTATTTTTAATTATAAAATTAGTTTACATATTTAATAATAAACATCCACATGGACTCTAGAATATTTGACAAATCTTTTCTATCTTGGCACTCTTCCCTTGTTTCTAACATGGGCTCCCCTACCTTCTTATTACCATGAATTTGCAAATGGTTCTGTTTTCATGTGTGTATTTATACATATATTTAAGTATAGTATATATGTGTGTGTGTGTGCTAAGTTGTGTCTGATTCTTCATGACCTCATGGGCTGCGGACCGCCAGACTCCTCTGTCCATGGGATTTCCCAGGCAAGAATACTGGAATGGCTAGTCATTCCCTTCTCCAGGGGATCTTTGCGACCCAGGGATCGAATTCATGTCTCTTGCATCTCCTGCTCTGGCAGGTGGATTCTTTACCACTGCACCACCTGGTAAGTTCATATATATAAGGAACAAGATGGTATAAACAGAAATATCCTTTAAAATGTATTCTTTTAGTTGTTTTTAACTTACAGATAAAAAATCGGTCTATGCTGTTTGTAATCATCTGATACTTCAACTGCTAAGACTCATCTACATGAGTGTCTCACTGTAGCCCTGTTGTTCTGTTTTACAGGATTATACTGCACAATAATGCTAAGACAGTAACCACCCTCTTGTTCATGAGTAGTAGACTGTTTGCAGCCTTCAGCTGCTGTGGACTTTTGTGTGTGTAACTCCTGATGTGTATGTGCAATGTAGTCTCAAGACATATGTAGGAGAATTGTCAGGTTATATTTTTTAATGTTGAATGTTATAAAAGATAAAGCTCAAATGTCTCCCAAAACAGTTTACTAACTTACCTCCCAAAGGCAGTTAGATGGTCTCCTGATTGTCAAGTATTGGCAAAGATGTGCTCAATGTGAGATATTAAAACTGTTGTCAATTCTTGCTAAATAAATTATGGTCAATACCTATTTATATTTTTATTGGTTCAGTGTTTTTCTCTCATTCCTATTCAGGTCTTCTGCTCATGACTCTATTTAGAGCTCTTTTCTTTTTTTAACCTGTACATGTTTATGTTGTAATCTCAATACTAACCCTTTGTCAGTTGTAAGTGTTCCAAGTATCTTCACCAAGTATTATCAAATTTATAACTTATATTTTTCCATTTTATTTAAGAGATCTTTGGGTGAATAAATGTTATTTTACTAAACATTTATTTTCTTTTACAGTTGGGATGTATTTAATGATGTAAAAAATACTTCCCTATTCAAAGCTTAGAAAAATATTAATCTATATTGTCAACTAAAATTTGTTAAGGCTTTGTATTTGTCATTTAAGTCCTAGATCAAGATGGGTTAACTTTTCCATATGATAAGAGGTAGTGTATTATTGATACAATTTTATTTTTTATCTAAATAAGCATATTTTAATAGTCAGTTAATTAAATTGTCAAGTTGTTAGCCTGAGTGAGTGGAGTTTCCATGGGGTAGGTTTTGGATAGTTTTACTTTCGTCTTTTCTTCACAAGATCCAGCAACCGTATTCATCCAGTTGAATATTTCAAAATCATCTGGACATTTTCATGGATACACAAACAACTTTAAGACAAAAATCTTACCTCTCCAAGAAGACTGCTGAGTTATGGCACTATAGTAAAATAAGGTCAGTATGGTAATTTGGATTATTCTTACAATTTTATTCAATACAAAATCTTTCTTATTATGTACAGAGTCAAAATACTGCTAAATATGAAAACTGATTCCAATTCTCTGATTCCTTGGTCAGTGTTATTCATGTTAAAACATTTTAAACAGTAGAATTCAATAGAGTTGAGTTGGTATTATTAACTTCCAGGAGTAAAAAGCTATTTATTTTCATAACTTCATGGAGTAATACCATTCTATAAACCCTTTCCTATCAATTGTTTGTGCCCATGAAGTAAACATTGTTAAAGTATATCAAAATTAACTCTGAAATAATGTTTTATTTCTGAACGTCAATCATTGAGACAATTTTAGTAATACCTACACTCTTTTGACATCCACAATTTTTAAGTTTATTTTCTTACCATAAAAGTTCTCTCTTATCTAACCTGTGCAGGTGTTTGTGGACTTCACATTTTATTGTTTTGTTTCTACTTTATATAAATGTTGAACCAGAATTTTTTTTTTTTTTTTTTTTAAATTTTTTAGACTTCTTTANTTTACAAATCTTCTACACTTCTCTAGTTCTCATTTTTCTGCAGTTAATGTAACATGTATTTAATATATTAGGCTTATGTTGTATTTAATCATTGTATTTTACTTGAAGTTATTCAAATCAATAGTGTTGTCTATTTTGTTAGAGAAATGTTAAAGAAGTATTTATTAGAGTACAAATATCTATGTATTACTTAAAAATTCTTACAAATTTTAGTTCAGTTCAATTGTTCAGTCATGTCTGACTATGACCCCATGGACTGCAGCATACCAGGCCTCCTTGTCCATCACCAACTCCTGGTACTTGCTCAAACTCATGTTTGTTGAGTCAGTGATGCCATCCAACCATCTCATCCTCTGTCGTCCCCTTCTCCTCCTGCCCTTAATCTTTCCCAGCATCAGGATCTTTTCCAGTGAGTCAGTTCTTAGCATCAGGTGGCCAAAGTATTAGAGCTTCAGCATCAGTCTTTCCAGTGAAAATTCTAGTAGGCCCAGACTATTTAGCATATAGACTAATTTTGCCTCTTCAGATACAGTCTTACAACCAATTTCATTATTTAGGGAGGAATCAATGCTCAACATTCATGACTCATTAAATATTTTCTATCAGGATACAAATTATAAGAATAAAGTAATAGGCTAATAATGATTGAAAATTATTATTCTGGACTATTAGATTATTTCACATTTTCATACCCTTCCAAATATCTTCTTGGGAAAAAACCCGTCTATTTGGCATTACCTGGGACAATTTCAAGATGAATCAATGAGAAATATTACCTTTTTGTATTTTTTTCAGTTTATAAATTTTCATCTTTTATTCTACCTTTTGGACTTTAGGAATGCCAATGTGGGAATATATGGGAACTAACTGGAAAACTTAATTACAGATAGGTATTATTAGATAATCTGTATGCAGGTCAGGAAGCAACAGTTAGAACTGGACATGGAACAACAGACTGGTTCCAAATAGGAAAAGGAGTACGTCAAGGCTGTATATTGTCACCCTGCTTATTTAACTTATATGCAGAGTACATCATGAGAAACGCTGGACTGGAAGAAACACAAGCTGGAATCAAGATTGCTGGGAGAAATATCAATAACCTCAGATATGCAGATGACACAACGCTTATGGCAGAAAGAGGAACTCAAAAGCCTCTTGATGAAAGTGAAAGAGGAGAGTGAAAAAGTTGGCTTAAAGCTCAGCATTCAGAAAACGAAGATCATGGCATCCAGTCCCATCACTTCATGGGAAATAGATGGGGGAACAGTGGAAACAGTTTCAGACTTTATTTTTTTGGGCTTCAAAATCACTGCAGATGGTGACTGCAGCCATGAAATTAAAAGACGCTTATTCCTTGGAAGAAAAGTTATGACCAACCTAGAGAGCATATTCAAAAGCAGAGACATTACTTTGCCGACTAAGGTCCATCTAGTCAAGGCTATGGTTTTTCCAGTAGTCATGTATGGATGTGAGAGTTAGACTGTGAAGAAGGCTGAACCCTGAAGAATTGATGCTTTTGAACTGTGGTGTTGGAGACGACTCTTGAGAGTCCCTTGGACTGCAAGGAGACCCAACCAGTCCATTCTGAAGGAGATCAACCCTGGGATTTCTTTGGAAGGAATGATGCTGAAGCTGAAACTCCAGTACTTTGGCCACCTCATGCGAAGAGTTGACTCATTGGAAAAAAAACCCTGATGCCGGGAGTGATTGGGGGCAGGAGAAGAAGGGGATGACAGAGGATGAGATGGCTGGATAGCGTCACTGACTCGATGGACATGAGTCCAAGTGAACTCTGGGAGTTGGTGATGGACAGGGAGGCCTGGCATGCTGCAGTTCATGGGGTCGCAAAGAGTCAGACATGACTGAGCGACTGAACTGAACTAAACTTGGTACAACTAAGAATAAAGTGTTGAAGCTGAAACTTCAATACTTTGGCCACCTGATACAAAAAGCTGACTCATTTGAAAAGACCCTGATGCTGGGAAAGATTGAGGGCAGGAGGAGACGGGGACAACAGAGGATGACATGGTTGGATGGCATCACTGACTCAATGGACATGAGTTTTGTAAATTCTGGGAGTTGGTGATGGACAGGGAGGCCTGGCGTGCTGCAGTTCATGGGATCACAAAGAGTCGGACACAACTGAGTGACTGAAGAATAAAGAGCTTAAGTTATTTATTATATTTGACACTGGGATAATCAGAATAAATTTGTAATGCATTTTGGAAATGTATGCCAGAAGTCTCGACATTCATGTTTTTAAGAAGTTATCATGTATTGAAATGTCTGCAAAATAATATGAGACATATAAAAGCTCTTTTTGCTCAAATATTTTTCATTATGTTCATGAAAAAGTCAGATTGACCTGAATGGTTACTAAAAGTTTCATGTTTAATTATAGTTCATCATTCTGATAGAACATTCTGCAGACATTAAAATGTTTAACTAGGCATCATAATGCTATTTCATGATATTTAACCTTGGGAAAAAAATGCTCACAATATTATGAGCAATGCATTACATTTCTTGTATGAAATAACATAAAGAAAAAAATGATACAAAATACTAGTGGAAATGTTCTTCTGTTAAATTTTTATAAAATTTACAATAAAAAATAACATTTAACTTTAAGGATGTTGAAAATACAATGGAAAATGTCCAATGTGGAATTCAGTCTTTACCTCAAAGACTTGGCTAGCATCTGATTCTAATCACATGTGCTGTGCCACTTCAATCATGTCTGACTCTTTTCAACCCTGTGGACTGTAACCCATCAGGTTTCTTTGTCCATGGGGATATTCTGGGCAAGAATACTGGAATGGGTTGCCATTCCCTCCTCCAGGGGATCTTCTTGACCCCAGGGATCAAACCCACATCTCTTATGTCTAATCACACATGTATGGTCAATTAATCTACAACAAAGGAGGCAAGAATATACGATGGAGAAAAGAATGTCTTCAATAAGTGATTCTGGGAAAACTGGACAGGTGTATGTAAAAGAATGAAATTAGAACATTCTCTAACACCATGAATGCATGGAAAGCTGCTTCAGTTGTGTCTGACTCTTTGCCACCCTGTGGACCATAGCCCACCAGGCTCCTCTGTCCATGGGATTCTCCTGGCAAGAATACTGGCGTAGGTTGCCACACCCTCCTCCAGGGGATTTTCCTAATTCAGAGATTGAACCCAGGTCTCTTAGTCTCCTGCATTGGCAGATGGGTTCTTTAACCACTAGTGTCACCTGGACTCAAAATGGATTAAAACCCTAAATGAAGACCAGATACTACAGAACCCTTAAAAGAAAACACAGGCAGAACACTTTTTGACATAAATCACAGCAAAATCTTTTTTGATCCACCACTAAAAATAATACAAGCAAGAATAAATAAATGGGATCTAGTTAAACTTACAAGTTTTTACATAGCAAAGGAAAAAATAAGCAATAAAAACACAGCCCACAAAGTGCGATAAAATATTTGCAAAGATAAGATGGACAAAAGATTAATCTCCAAAATATAAAAACAGCTTATGTACCCCCAGAGCAAATAAATAAATAAATAAATGGACAGAAGATCTAAATAGACATTCCTCTAGAGAAGACATACAGATGGCCAAAAGGTAAGTACATGAAAAGATGCTCAAGATCTCTAATTATTAGAGAATGCAAATCAAAACTACAATGAGGCATCACCTCATACTATTCAAAATGGCCATCATCAAAAATTCTACCAACACTAAGTGCTGGGGAGGGTGTAGAGCAAAGGAAACCCCCTTGTACTGTTGATGGAAGTGTAAACTGGTGCAGCCACTATGGTGATCAGAATGGAGGTTCCTTAAGGAACTAAAAATAGAGCAACCATCTGATCCAACAATCCTACTCTCAGGCGTATATCCAGAGAAAACCATACTTTGCATAGAAACATGCACTCCAATGTTCACTGCAGCACTAATTACAATAATCAAGACATGGAAGTAACCTAAATGTCTGTAGATAGACGAATGGATAAAGAAAATATGGTACATATATACAATGGAGTATTACTGGGGCATAAAAAGGAGTGAAATAATGCCATTTGCAGCAATATGGATAGATCCAGAGATCATATTAAGTGAAGTAAGAGAAAGACAACTATCCTATGATATCACTTGTATGTGGAATCTGAAAAATGATTCCACATACAAATGGTTCTACTACAAATGAACTTATTTACAAGATAAAAAAAGACAGTCCTAGAAAACACACTTAAGGTTACCAAAGGGGGCAGGGATAAATTAGGTTGTAATTAATATATTTACACTATTATATATAAAATAGATAATCAACAAGGACCTACTGTATAGCACAGGGAACTCTACTCTGTAGAACCTATATGGGAAAAGAATCTGAAAAAGAACAGATTAGATATATGTATATGTGTAACTAAGTCACTTTGCAGTATACCAGAAACAGAACATTTAAGTCAAGTATGCTCAAATATAAGATTTTTTAAAAGCAAAAACAATCTAATTAAAAAATAAAGTCTCTATCAAATAAAAGTGACAGAAGTTATTTTCCTCATTTTTCTGATAGTAAAGAATGAACTGTTGATGAAATCTCTCAGAGACTGTGAGCTTCTTGAAACTGACACACACACACACACACACACACACACACTCTCTCTCTCTCTCTCTTTCCCTGTCCCCACTTGTGCACCAGATCCCATCCTCTTTCACCTACTCAAGGACACACATACTTTCATCAATACAGAGTGCTCTCTCATATATTATCCTGTTTTTTTCTCTATTTGATCATTCCCATCAGGGACTTTATACTCACTGTTTCTTCCTCCTGGAACCTCTGTTCAACAGTTATCTGGATGATTAACTTTCATTAACATCTCCCATGTATTTATTTAAATCTGAAGCCAGACATCATATTTAATATTGCAGCCTGCACTGCTTTTTTTCCCCAGGAGTCATATGATTTATATATGAATTGTCTTGGTCTCTGTCCACTGAAATGAAAATTCCTTGCAAAAGGGATATTCATTTTATTCATGTATAGATTTCAAGTGCTTAGAATAGTGTTTGCATGTATAAAAAGAAGAATAAACGGATGCTGGGTAGGCTAAATCAACAGATGCCCTTCTACTTTTGTTAAATGTCTTTGCCAAGAAAGACCATAATTTGCAAATTCTACAGCCATGGTGTCCTGAAACTTCCATATGCCGGATAAATTCAGTTCAATATTTATTGCTGAGTACATAATAACTGCATTGTTCCAATTGCTTCTCTGGTAAGGCCCCAGCTAGTCTGGCTGAAATCTGGGTAGATTCCCAAAAATTTATGATTCAAGAAAAATATGCTTAAACCATGTATATAAGCTTGATCAAAATGGCAATATAATAAAGTCTGGCTATAGTCTAAGACTTGGTAATATGAAGACAGTGACTTCAACTAAAAAGGACTTGCAATTTATATAAACTATTTATCTCCATCCTTGAAAAGAGGAAAATGAAATAAAGACTAGAAAAGGAAAGCCTGTTAGATGCTGCAGACAACAGCTCATAGACCCACTTTTATTTTTACTATAAATCCTTACCTAAATCGAACTGGAAATGATTGATAATCAGTTTTGATTCATCTTTCCACAAGTAATGGAGCAGGACCCATTCCAGTCACTGAAGTGACATGTTTCGTATTGGGTCTTCTGGCCAGTCTGCTCAGGGCACCAGTAGTGGGGTGTCTTCATAATCTCGCCAGTTCAGGATTTGATTAAGGCAATGAAGGACCACACAAATTCAGGTAAATGTTGCTGTTCAGTAGCTAAGTTGTGTCTGACTTTTTGTTGGTAGGACTATAGCCCACCAACCTCCTCTCCAACCTCCTCTCTCCATGGAGTTTTCCAGGCAGGAATACTGGAATGGGTTGCCATTTCTTTCTCCAGGGGATCCTCCTGGATGAGGGACTGAACTTGCGTCTCCAGCAGATTCTTTTACCACTGAGCCACCAGGGAAGCCCTCAGGTAAGTGACCTGTTAACAAATTCCCTAAACTCAACTCATGAAATGAAGAGTCTTTATAAGGAATAAGTGAGTATGACAACTTGTTGACTGTGAAAGTACAGAGTAATTTTCGAGATATTTTTAACTGGAACTGAAATATTCTGAACCACTTAAGGAATATACCACAATATGCTGTTTACCTGGAAAAAAAACTTCTTGGTGATCTCTGATGGGAAGTGGTTGTTGCCTTTTGAGAAGTTTGCTAAGTATATAGTTTATGTTACATGATTCTACTTATTTTTCAATGTCAGAATTAATTTCAAGTTATGAAATATTGCTACCTAAATGACAATGATGAAATGATTTATTGCCTACTAGACAATTGTCATATGTTTTTAAAATGTGAAACAAGTAAGCTGTGCATTAATGTAATCACTGAAATAATTTGGTGATCTTTGAGGTCTGTAAACTATAAATTTGCTTAAGAGGTAAGGTAACAGTGCAATTGCTAAAGGGTTCACAAAACATATCACAACTGAATAACAATTAAACTCTTTAGAGCAAAAGGAATGTTCACTTTTAAGTAAACAGTTCTGAGTAATTTGATAAAGTGACACATGGTTCAGATTTAAGAGATTACTGTTTTAAGGAAACTATATTTTGGGAAACCTGGAGACAGTTTCTCTAAGTGGACCTTACAGTGAATGAAAGATAAAAATTACATTCCCAGTAATTTAAATCACTTACTTCCCCAAAAGCTTTATTGTCATCTTCGTGACAAAAACAAACAGAAAAAAAAAAATCCAAAAATACCTACCTAGCCAGAATAATTTTCCAAGTGACTATATTTCCTTCTTTTGGGGAACCCATGTGGATATATCTGTGGAAAAACCTCATCATTCTTAGCAACAATAAAAGTATAAAAACAGTAATAGAGTTAGAAAAAAAGAATAAATTTGGAGAACTGACACTTTCTGAATTCAGTACTTACTAAAACTAGTAATCAAGACAATGCAGAAGGATAGACATTTAGGTCAGTGGAATAAAAGTATATCAAGAGTCCAGAAAAAAAGTACTACATTTAGGGTTAACTGGATTTTGACATGAGTGTTAAGATATTTCAATGGGATAAAGAATTATCTTTTCAACAATTAATTCCAGGACAACTAATAGTCACAAGCATAATTTTGAAGTTGAACTCCTACCTCACTTCAGTTAAAAAAATTAACTCAAACAGGCTTTTCTAGTGACTCAGCAGTAAAAGAATCCACCTATGATTCAAGAGACAAGGGTTTGATCCCTGGGTCAGGAAGATTCCCCTGGAGAAGAAAATGGCAACCCACTCCACTATTCTTGCCTGGAAAATCCATGGACAGAGAAGCCTGGTGGGCTACAGGGGTTTCAAAAGAGTTGGATATGACTTGACTTAATGACTATCAATATACAACAGCTGAAAATGAGTCATAGACCAAATATAAGATCTAAAACAAGTGGTGCTGGGAAAATTGGTCAACCACTTGTAAAAGAATGAAACTAGAACACTTTCTAACACCACACACAAAAATAAACTCAAAATGGATTAAAGATCTAAATGTAAGACCAGAAACTATAAAACTCCTAGAGGAGAACATAGGCAAAACACTCTCCAACATAAATCACAGCAGGACCCCCTATGATCCACCCCCCAGAATTCTGGAAATTAAAGCAAAAATAAACAAATGGGATCTAATTAAAATTAAAAGCCTCTGCACAACAAAGGAAACTATAAGCAAAGTGAAAAGACAGCCTTCTGAATGGGAGAAAATAATAGCAAATGAAGCAACTGACAAACAACTAATCTCAAAAATATACAAGCAACTTATGCAGCTCAATTACAGAAAAATAAATGACCCAATCAAAAAATGGGATAAAGACCTAAATAGACATTTCTCCAAAGACATACGGATGGCTAACAAACACATGAAAAGATGCTCAACATCACTCATTATTAGAGAAATGCAAATCAAAACCACAAGGAGGTACCACTTCACACCAGTCAGAATGGCTGCGATCCAAAAGTCTGCAAGCAATAAATGCTGGAGAGGGTGTGGAGAAAAGGGAACCCTTTTACATTGTT
>SJYQ01000739.1:0-86328 GCA_006410935.1 Redunca redunca
GTCTGGTAGTTAGGACTTTGTGCTTACACCGCAGGGGGAGGGGGAGGTGGGGGGGGGTCCATCCCTGGTTGGAGAACTAAGATTCCACCCACATGCCCAGCGGTGAGACCGAAAGATTAAATAAAGTGAAAATGAGAAGGAAAGCTTTAAAAAAAACTTTAAAAAAGAGTGTTAAAAAGATTATATATATGTGCCGTTTGTAGCCCGCCATGCTCCTCTGTCTATGGAATTCTGGCAAGAATACTGGACTGGGTTGCCATTTCCTTTCCAGTTGGTCTAAGTCAGTTAATTAGGTACTCACTCATCTCAAGAAACTTGTTGGCATTATTTTCTTAAACTACTAGTTGCTGTGCAAAGAGCTGAGGCTCCAGATTTAAATAATGTTTTACAAGATTGCTAAAAGTAGGATTATAAGATACACTCGGAGAATGATTTTTACCTAATTATTTTCACTTGTGGAGTATACAAACAAAATCAGAGAGTCAGTCTAATTCTTTCCTGTCCTACCAAATGACTAACTCATTTGCCCTCACTGAGCTCTAGTTTTAGTTTTGTGGGTGTTTTTTGTTTTTGTTTTTTTAATGAAAATGGGGTAAGATTTAGCGATCACCAACACCCATGACAGCTGTAAATTAATAATCTGTGGACTCCTATTTAAGCAAAGGTGCTGATAAAATGACCAGGATTGACAGGTCTCCCTACCATACTAAGATAAGCCATATATTTTAACGTAGCAATCCATATGAACATCTTCAGAACTGACCATGCCCTTCCTTAGAAAGATTAGAAATCTAATCAGTTATATTCTAAGTTGTTTGAAACGCAGTTTATTAAGCAATGGGGAATGACCAGCTTGGAGTCTGGGGGAAAATGGGGCACAAGTAATAACAGTCTATTGGTGTTTATGTAGCATTGCCCAAGTGGAACAGTGTTTGATTTGGGAGACATGAACTAAATGTACTCTGTTCTGGGGCAGAAACCAGTCACTAGGCCTTAATGTAACTTGGATGAAACAACCTTCCAAACCTCCTCTGGTTGCTCTGATTCTATTATCACAAGCAAATTATTACATATTCTGTTTATCAGGTACTCCTGATAGCCAAGAGTAGTTCTTGAGATATTGGAAAAGTTTTCTGTCCTCTTCTGATGTTTGTGTCAGAAGTTTTCTTCTTCTATACTTTCTATAAAACTTTATTACACAAAACTCTGAGCGATCAAGCTTCGTCACTGGCCCCGGATTGAATTCTTCTCTTCTGGAGGCCAAGAATCCCAGCCCCTTTTGTAGTTCAGCAGTAACCTTTCATATTGGGGCCTCCTCCAGGAGTTCTTCAGGACAAGGTAAGGATGAGTGGAGCTCTAGTTCTTTGTTCTCCTAGCATACATGTTTTCTGCAGTACTCTACTAACTTCAGAGTGTGCTTGTGTGAAATGAATGACTTGCCCTGTGCAAAGCAAGTGAGGAGCCCTGCTCTTTGGTTCTGTGGTGACCTCATGCAGCTTACGGCAGAAACCCTCTCTGGGGTTTATACCAACCAATGGACTTCCCCGGTGGCTGAGATGGTAAAGCATATGCCTACAGTGCGGGAGACCAGGATGCAATCCCTGGGTCAGGAAGCGCTGGAGAAGGAAATGGCAACCCACTCCAGTATTCTTGCCTGGAAAATCCCAGGGATGGAGGAACCTGGTAAGCTACAGTCCATGGATTCGCAAAGAGTCAGATACTACTGAGCGACTTCACTTCATTTTCAGTTTATACCCTTAGTGTCTTGTTAATATATAAAAACTTTGTGAGTGTGAATACAAATAGTAAGATTATTTCATAAGACTATATATGAAATAGTCAAGAATAACTTGGTCAATTCTGAGTATGCAGAAAAACTTGAAGTTAAAGACTCTTAGGGAGATGGCATTCACACCTCAATACCTATGAGACACTATAAGGGTTATCAAGAAGACTGACCCCTTGGCTTCACTTTGGCGTATGTTTGCATGGTGTTTTCTAACCAAGTTATTTCTAATCAATAACTTGTGTTATTCTTTCTTTAAATTGTATTAAATTTTCATATTAATTTGAGAAATGTTGGGTGATATGATATTAAGTATTTCCATCCAAGAAAATGCTATGTCAGTCTGCTTATTCAGGTCTTTTGGCCTAGAGTAAATTGTGGATTTCTTCCAGTTTAGTTGTTCATCCAGATTCCGTGGTTTTTTAGACATTAGCTATTTGTTACGCTTTTGTCTAAGCTTCTTCTCCAACTCCAGGGCCACATGGTGTCTTGTACAAATATCCTTGTTGGAGTTCTTGACCCTGTTGGACAGACTCAAAACTTGGCTGCTTTCTGTCCTTGTAGCCCTGGTTGTCTTTGAAATGTCTTTGGGAGAGAGAGGGTGTGTTTGGAATAGGGATCAGGGGACAAGTGTCCTAGAGTTGGATGGGTTGGAAGACTGACTTTATAAATGATCTTTATTAAACTGCTCAATGTCTTTCATATCACAACACATAGAGAAAAATGCTAATTTTTTGTCTACAGCACATTCAGTTACATGAATGAAGAGATTTAGAGGCATCTGAATGATGGTAAAAAAATTTATAACATTTTCTTTAAATTGAATAATGATAACAGTGTATTAAACACTGAATTTGGATAAANAAATGTGCACAGAAGGATTCACTGGGTTAAAGAAATAAGATGTTACAACTTCTCCTTCTATTCACTGCTTAAGTAAATAGTAAGAAGAAATAAATTTGAGTTTTTTTAAAAATATATTTTATATTAAGTTTTATATTATATTTTATATTAAGTTTTATGGTTAAAATGGATTTATTAATTTACTGATCTAGACTTTTAGTGATAAACTCGTATCTGAATAGTAATTTTAAGTGAGGGACTCTGATCACATAAAATATTTAAAATCATGTTACACAGTTGTACAAAATGTACAATCGTAATTATATATAAAGAAAAACAACTCTTACAACTCTCTTTTTTCACTGACAAATATAATATTGCAATTTCATATGATAATACAAATGAATTTCAGCCCCAATTGTACATTTTTATATCTGAAACTCCAGTTTTCAGAACGTGCAGGCATTGTTAAGAGCTAGCCTGGGCACTGTTTAAAGAGTGCACTGCTGCAAGGAGATATATGTTCAGATGGATGTTAAAGGCATTGCCTGGAGCTGAGCCTGTTAGAAACTATACTCTGCCAAGGCTCCTCTCTTATACCCTGACTGATTATCCCTGAGACTGTGTGCTGTGCCCCATGAGTCTCCTGCATTGGCTCCAGGATCCCTGATTCATGAAGGGTGCTTGGCAGATAGATGCCAATGTGGCAGGCATCTCCTTGGCCACATGCAAACAGAACTGTAAGTGTTGGTTGTTTCTTTGGCATACTCCTCAGACTGCTCTGCACAGGTGCCTGAGTAGACCCAAACAAGGCTGCCCATGGCCAGCGGTACTAGCCCAAAGGGCTCCAGCAGCCCATGACCCCTCTCAACTGCCCCACTGTAGGAGGGGTCAGTTCCTCACCTACATCCAGGACACCAGCACACTGAAGTCCACCAGTTGGGAAACTTTGTCTGTATTGTGTGCCTCATTTTATGAATGAGGAAGCTATTTTACAGATCAAGGAGCTGATTTTTTTTTCCCCCAAAACTAAGAGCAAATATGGCAGAGTCAGAACTGACAGAGAAATTGAATGCAAATATCTTGGATAAAAGGAAGGTAATGCTTAGAAAGGAAGAATATAAGCTTTCTTATCTGCCACTATATTCAGAATATGCTAATAATTTTTATTTTAAAAAATAAGCTTTATTTTTCTGAAATCCTGATTTTTGAATGAGTATATGAAGTAAAACACAAAACAAAAAATCTCTCTGCCCAAATCCTATTACTCAGATTTGACCACACTCAACATAACTTAGTATATATATTCTTTTACATTTTCTTCTAGGCCTGATTAAAGTTTTGAGCCATGTGCATGCTCAGTTGTATCCAACTGCTTGTGACCCCATGGACTGTAGCCCGTCAGGCTCCTCTGTCTAAGGAATTTTCCAGGCAAGAATATTGGACTTCTCCAGGGGATCTTCCTGACCTAACCATCTCCTGCACTGACAAATGGATTCTTTACCACCGAGTCACCAGGGAAGCCCTATGGCCATATATACACATTTACATATACTTAAAGCTTTGATTAAGGGCCTTTCCTGGTGGTTCAGATAGTAAAGAATCTGCATGCAATGCAGGAGACCTAGGTTGGGAAAATCCCCTGGAGAAGGGAATGGCGACCCACTCCAGTATTCTTGCCTGGAGAATTCCATGGGCAGAGGAGCCTTGTGTGCTACCATCCATGGGGTCGCAAAGAACTGGACACAACTGAGCAACTAACACTTTAACTTTCAAAGATTTGATTAGGCTTCCCAGGTGGCTCAGTGGTAAAGAATCCGCCTGCCAATGCAGGAGATGCAGGTTCTATCCCTGGGTCAGGAAGATACCCTGAAGAAGGAAATGGGCCACCCACTCCAGTATTCTTACCTAGGAAATGCCCTGGACAGAGGAGCCTGGCAGACTATGGATGCAAATGAGTTGGACATGACTTAGAGACTAAACAACAACATATATTGCCATATGGGCTTCCCAGGAGGCCCTAGAGGTAAAGAACCAACCTGCCAATGCAGGAGACATAAGAGATGTGGGTTTGAGACCTGGGTTGGGAAGATCCCCTGGAGGAGGGCATGGCAACCCACTCCAGTATTCTTCCCTGGAGAGTTCAATAGACAGAGGAGCCTTGTACGCTGTGCCCCACAGGGTGGCGGAGAGTCAGACACAACTAAAGTGACTTAGCAAGCATGCATATAGCCATATCTGTTTCATTTATAAAGAACATATAAAACTGTCCAGGTTGATCTAAATTTTCCTTTTTACCCCCTGCTTACTAAACCAGTCATTTATTGAACTCCTCTGTGCTAGGTGCTGGAAATTCATCAGTCCCTCACATTACTGAACACTTACAACATACCTTGCACTGTTGTAAGCATCTTATGTTCCTGAATGCATTTAATTCCTCTAACAACCTTAGGAGTGTGCCCTATTATTAGTCATTTTTTTAGGTGAGTATACTAGGACTTAAGCAGTTGAATAAATTAACTAGGGTCATATAGCCTCTACAACTAGGGAGCTGAGGTAGAATGTCATGTAATAGCTTTATTTACATTTTATTATTCTTGGAAGTAACAACATTTTGTTAAAAGATTTTCTGTCATCCATTTGTTACCTGCTCTACCTTTTTCATCATGTCTCTAGAGACTGGATGGCTCATGGTAAGGAATTCATTTATTTGTTGTTGAATAAGTAAGTGACTGAACAATGAATGAAACATTTTGGGTTCCCTGCAGTGCTCTGCAGAACCTACAGCATAATTTGTGGGCATAGTGCAAGATGAAAATGTAGAGCCTCTTGCCCAAAAATTATTAACAATTTTAAGATAGTGACATCTGTGCATTAAACCAAGTCAGGACCCCTCTGAGCACAGGGCCTTGTATGACTCTGATGCTGGCCCTGATGCCTAGTGTAGTACTCTGTCTGAAGTAGGCTGTCAGTCTTTTTTGGATGATTTATTCACATTTCATTTTGTGGTCTACCTCCACTTCCCCATCAGCCACTCCTTTTTTATGTGTTCATAATCTAATTTCTGCCCCAAGCTATGGAATTTCTTTCTCCAAAGTCACAAATGACTGTCTAGCTATGAAATTAATTTCCCTAGTATCAATGTTCAGTTCAGTTGCTCAGTTGTGTCTGACTTTTTGCGACCCCATGGACTGTAGCACACCAGGCTTCTCTGTCCATCTCCAACTCCCGGAGCTTGTTCAAACTCCTGTCCATAGAGTCAGTGATGCCATCCAACCATCTCATCTTCTGTCATCCCATTCTCCTCCTGCCTTCAATCTTTCCCAGCATCAGAGTCTTAGAAAAGATTTTTCTTTCATTAGAAAATGAGTCAGTTCATATAAGGTGGTCAAAGTATTGGGGGGGCTCCACAATCACTGCGGATGGTGATTGCAGCCATGAAATTAAAAGATGCTTTCTCCTTGGAAGGAAAGTTATGATCAACCTAGAAAGTATATTATAAAGCAGAGACATTACTTTGTCAACAAAGGTCCATCTAGTCAAGGCTATGGTTTTTCCAGTAGTCATGTATGGATGTGAGAATTGGACTATAAAGAAAGCTGAGCACAGAAGAATTGATGCTTTTGAACTGTGGTGTTGGAGAAGACTCTTGAGAGTCCCTTGGGCTGCAAGGAGATCCAACCAGCCATCCTAAAGAAGATCAGTCCTGGGTGTTCATTGAAAGGACTGATGTTGAAGCTGAAACTCCAGTACTTTGGCCACCTCATGCGAAGAGGTGACTCATTTGAAAAGACTCTGATGCTGGGAGGGATTGGGGGCAGGAGGAGAAGGGGACGACAGAGGATGAGATGGCTGGATGGCATCACCGACTCAATGGACATGAGTCTGGGTAAACTGTGGGAGTTGGCGATGGACAGGGAGGCCTGGAGTGCTGCGGTTCATGGGGTTGTAAAGAGTCGGACCCAAATGAGCAACTGAACTGAACTGATGAGAAATGGTTAAATTCCTGATATGTTTTGATGGTAGAGCCAACAGGATTTCCTGTCCGTTTGAACATGCATGTAAGAGAAAGTAGTCAAGGGTGAGTTAATGAGTTAATACACTGAAGGATAGAAATAATGAGTCTAAAATCTGAATCTTTAAACAGTTGGAGACTCTTTTTCAATGTGGCTGCCAAAATGAAGGGAGGAAGTCTGGAAGTCCGTAGTTTGTTTTTGCCTCACGTCACCATGAGGAAAATGCCAGCCCTTGAATGAAGCCAACTGTGGCGGGAAGCAGAGCCGATAGATCACACGCACAAGACCAAGTCCTGATGACGTTATTTACACTCCTTGATCCAGGTAGGCTCAAGCCAGGATCGGCCCCAGAACATTTCAGTTAGGAGAGCCCACGTTCTTTTTGTACTTAAACAGTTGGCTTGGGTTTCCGTTACTTGGGGCAAAAGAGCCCTGTCGAGTACAAACTGGCACTTGCTCAGGGCATTTGCCTTCTGCCTCTGTGGAGATTGAACCCTGTGCTATTGCAGCTGTTGACCTTCAACATGCCCTGAGGAAGTTCAGGGAGGAGAATGGGGCACTCAATGCTCCAGAGAAACTGATGGAACAGGGTTTTAGATGGTTAGATATTTTTAGGAACTGGTTCCATGATCCCAATCTTTGCATCACTCTATATCTAGAAAAGCACTAAATCTCTTCACGATGACCTCAGCTCCTTGTGACTAGCAGAAAACCTTTTGTAAAGTAAGCACTTGATTGCATTGAACTCCCCCTTCACCAAAATCTCATATATTGACCTTCCCCCACTACCTCTATGGAGCATTCTCTCAAAGCTCTCTGAGTTGCTGTCTCCTGGGCTGCAGTCCTCATTTTGCACCAGATAAAACTTAACTCGCAACTCTCACATTGTTCATCTTTTTAGTTGACAGCCCCAACTAATATACCCCAGGAATAGAGCAAGGATACATACATATCTTTCTGGTGAAAAGTGAAGCATCAAGACAATGAGGCTTTACTCCTCCTCAGAGGATAAAGAGCCTCACCCTCTGCCCCGGGTGCTAAAGTGCCTTGAGAAAGAAAGGGTGAAAGACCACCAGGGCCTACAGAAGCCTTTCTTAAGTCTACCTTTTCATTTGAAGAGTTCTTTATTTTAGCCAACAGACAAAGAACCTGAAACCTGGTGGGTAGAAGGACACAGGGTTATGTAGTTTTTGGAGCTGAAGGGAGAAAAGAGCAGTGGGACAATTCCCTTCCCAAGTCTGTCCAGTTATCTTAGAGATTCCCCAAGGAGTGTCTCAAATAAATTTGCCTTGTATCTTCCTTACCATGGCACCTTGCCTTGCCTCTGCTGCTAGCCACCTCCATGAGAACGTCATCCACAGAGCACTGCAGTCCTCTGAGGGGCCACCCCCAGCCCTGAGGGTGCACTCTGGGCTGTGGTTTGGTGGTGACAGGCTAGGAGAATGGCCCTCACCCCAACTCCGTTATACCTGCACCAAGTTTCACAAAGACTTTCATGACCACAGCTAAAAACCTCAGTGCATAAAGTACAAGCAGTTTAGCAGGAAAAATAATATAAAGACAGACTCTGTAAACAAAATCTTTAACTTTTAAATATTTTCTAAGTTATTTCCTCCCATTTAGTCTTCTAGATAAACATTAGAATCACTTTGTCTGCTTCCCAAAACAAATTCCCAAAAATGTGCTATAAAATTGTAAGTTTCAAGAAAATTAACCTCTTTGCAATAAGAAGCCTTTTCATCCAGAACATGGAACGTGGATTATGTCCCAGTCAGGGACTTGAGCGTGTTTACAGGAGGAGGCAGCAGAGCAGAGCATTTGAAAATGTGAGAGAAAAGAAAAGAAGATGGATGGAATGAGAGCTTAGGGGAGGGAGCAGATGGGCTCCGGGACACAGAGGGGGTGCTTAGCCTAGACTAGGGAGTCAGTTGTCCCACTCAAGGATGGATACAGTACCAAGTAAGACTGTAGGTAGAACTTCAGGACATTGAAGTGTGGCCTCAGTTCTCTCCCTCATGAGTAAGAAGCAAGGTTATCTGCTGAGATAGTTAGGGTGGTGGAGTTGTTAGGGGAAGCACACTGACAGAGACTGCCCACCCTGGCCAGGCACCATAGCTACCATTCACACAAGTTGTTTTAAGACAGGAGGTTCTGGTAAGGAACACAGAACTAATAAGCCAGCACCAACTGAAGAGTTCAGGAAAGGTCAAAAGTTGACACCACATGTCCAACCATCTCCCAGAATCCTTCTCACTGGCATCCATCTTGGCTGAGCAATGTGTGCGCCACCAGGGAGGACTCTGAATCAGGATGATTAGCCAAAGACAACCCAGAAACTAATCATATCACCATAAAACCTGAGACTGCAAGCCACGTGGCAGAGCAGTTCTCCTGGGTTCCCTTACTCTACTGCTATCCGTCCGGATGCCCATTCCCTGTTTGTCAGCACATGTGTCTCCTTGGCCAAGTCATTTCTGAGTGTTAGATAAGAGCCCACTTTCGGGCCCTGGAAGGGGTCCCCCTCCCTGCAACAGAGGGTAGTGAAATCTGTACAGATGTTATGAAAGAACTCTGTAGGACCTTCAGAAACCCAGTTTGAGCTGGGGTGCCTTCAATCTCCTTAGCTGGATAATTTTTTCCAGTAGGTCTCAGTAGACTGTGACTAGGAACAAAGCAATCAGCCAGTCAGTTTGGTTCAAGACGGGTGGAATAGGAGGCCTTGGGGAACAAGGGTGTTGAGAATATTGATTGAAGAGTGGTTGAGGTCAGAGGTAATGAAGACAAGATAAAAGAGGTGAAGACTGTGACAGATTGGGAGAAAATTAAGCAATCAAATTAAAAAGAAGTGTGGAACTAACTGGTCAAGACAGCTAGAAGGATCAAAGGTTATGATCAGGTGGGATATATATCAGAGGTGGAGGAGTCCTCTGTGACGACAAAGTCCATGGAAGTGGACAGCTGAATTGGAGGGGAGATGATGCCTTCTTGAGTGAGGGGGTTGGGGAAATGTGAAACTATAGTGTTAGGTTAGTTGCATAAGGACACTGAATTTATCCCTGATGACAGCTGGGCTTAGAGTAGATAAGAAAACTGTGCCACATCTTCAATTAACCTAAGGAACTGAGAAAACATCTTCTAGGCAAATGGAGGAACTAGGCAGATGGAGTGAGAGGAAGGAGATGGGAACCCCAGAAAGGAAATGGACTTAATTTTGGTGGACAGATTCCACAGCACAGTATTACTTTCATGCAACTGGGGGTGCCCCAGGTAACATTTGGGATCTGGCATTTTTCACTGTGATATCTTGGTAGCTATCACTGGCCAGCCCTCTGTTTTATCTTTATTTTTCCACCTTGCCAATACCATCACTACCCCTACCACCCTAATTCTGATTTTAACATCATGCAGCAATGTGGCTTCTATGTGGCTGAGAAAGGTCAGTGCACACACAGAATGAAAATAACACAAAGTATAAGACTAAAAAAAAGAATTTGGTGGGAGTTGTCGTCAGTACAGTAGGTCTTAGTTATTGTAAGAAAGTCATCTGACTGAAAGAAATGAAATTAACTCCCAAATTGACTGACAGTGTTACCGAGTCCAGGCTTCTTGCTCTGCTCACTGCACAACAGGCCAATGAATCCAAGAGAGGAGGTGTTGAGGTAAGGAAAATGACCTTATTCAGAAAGCCAGCTGACTGAGAAGATGGCAGGCTAACACCTCAAAATAACCATCTTATTGGGGCCTGGTTGCTATGTCCTTTTATAGATCAGAGAGAAAGAAGCAATGAGGAACTGAAGTCGAAAGAAAAACAGAGCAGGAGAGGCAATGGGAAAGTAAAGTGAAAAGTTCTTCTGTCTTGCAAAACATCTGCAAGAGAATGGCCAGCCTTTGGAAAGGGGTGTGTTACTCTCTTCTAGTCACAGGTGGGCATGAGCTGAACAAAGGCACTTAAGTTTACAGTCAAGCAGAGGCACAGGGTCAAACAGGACAGAGCGACTATCACTTTCACTTTCTTTCCTTTTCCCTACAACAGACCTTTAATTTTTCTCAAGGCTACTTTCCCTCAATATTTTTATTATAGAAAAAAAAAACCCTAAAATACAGAGAAGTTGAAAGAATTTTACAGGATTCACCTTTATACCCAGCAACTAGGTTCCACAATTTGTAACCATTTGTCATTTATGTATCTGTATGGAAATTGCAAATATCATAACACTTCTCCCTTAATTTACAAACAAGCAAAATATTCATACAGTAATTTCGGCCTCTCACTGCCAGTACATTCTGAAAAGCTGTGGAGCTTTTGGTGAATCTTGGGCTTTGGTGTAAGGAAGAGAAGACTGCCTGGGTCAAGATAAGCCAAGGCTGACTGACTTAAAGGACAATCCCACTGGTCTACCTACAGAAAGACCACTTCCTCTCCTCTTCCCCAAATCTTTTCCACTTATTGGCTAAAATTCCATTATAGAGTTTGCTTTGATTAATAAAATTCAAATGTACTTGAGAGAGAGTAAGCTCTTTAAGACTAATGGGAGCATGACAAAAAAGACATAGATGCCAAATTAGGGGCAATGTATTTATTTATTTTACTTTTATTGAAGTATGGTTGATGACAATATTATATAAGTTACAGATGTGCAATATAGTGATGCACAAGTTTTAAAGGTTATACTCCATTTAAGTATCAAAAGGATTCCCCATTGGCTCAGCAGGAAAAGAATCTGCCTGCAATTCAGGAGACTTGGGAGAAGCAGGTTCAATCCCTGGGTCGGGAAGATCCGCTGGAGGAGGGCATGGCAACCCACTCCAGTATTCTTGCTGGGAAAAGCCCATGGACAGAGAAGCCTGGTGGGCTTCAGTCTATAGGGTCACAAAGAGTCAGACACGACTGAGCTACTGAGCATCCTGCTACCTATGTCTGGTCCTGGCTATAGTCCTATCACTTATCGCTTATGTCTTATCACTTGTCACTTAACGTGTGCTAAACATGTAAAAGGTAGAGAAGATTCAATTACCCTGAGTGGCAGTTACGAAATATCCTTCCTTGTAGAAGCAAGGACAAATAATTTCATGTTGCTGTGAATATAGTAATGCTCAAGACACTGTTGATAGGATATTTAAATGACTCTCTCTGAATACTTAAAGAATAGAAAAGTCGTTCAGGATTAGTAGTTCCTTTTCAATAGTCCCCAACCTCTTTACATTCTATTTGCTTAGACCCACACTTAGACTTTAGAATATGTTTACTTTATTTGTTGCTTTTAATTTCCTAATATATCCCTTTCTTCTGGTTTACCTGGTCCTTCTACCATCATTGCCTTAGTTAATATCTTGGGATATAGTTGTCATTTGCTTACAATTGTAAAATGAAAAGATCTACGGCCATATCAATAGACAAAATATATCACAGCCATGAGTGATTTCCGGCCTCCAAATGTGAATGAGGACTCCCAAACTGTGATCCAGTGGATGCTGCCACCCCCTGTCTGTGATTGCTGAGGAGCTGGGGGACTGCCAGAAGCTGGGTAAACAGGATTGGCCCCAGAGAGCTGCGGTGCATGTGAAAGGCATGAATTCAGCGAGCCCGGAGCCTCGCATCTTCCCAAACACAGAACGCTAAATTCCTTAACTTGATACCTGTTCTTTGCTGTTCAGACTGCCTGCTTCCCTTGTTGCAAACTTGTATATAGCCTGACTTCCTCTCCTGCCTCCTTGGAGCAGTTTTCTCAGAGCTCTTGAGATGCTGTCTCCTGGACTCAGAGTCCTAAACATTCACACCAAATAACTCTTACTTTCAGGTTGTGACTGTATTTTATAGCTGACACCAGCATGAAACATACTTTGCTGCTGTTGCTGCTGCTGCTAAGTCGCTTCAGTCATGTCCGACTCTGTGTGACCCCACAGACGGCAGCCCACCAGGCTCCCCCGTCCCTGGGATTCTCCAGGCAAGAACACTGGAGTGGGTTGCCATTTCCTTCTCCAATGCATGAAAGTGAAAAATGAAAGTGAAGTCACTCAGTCGTGTCCGACTCCTAGTGACCCCATGGACTGCAGCCTACCAGGCTCCTCTGTCCATGGGATTTCAGTTGAGTTCAGTTGCTCAGTCGTGTCCGACTCTTTGCGACCCCATGAATCACAGCACGCCAGGCCTCCCTGTCCATCACCAACTCCTGGAGTTCACTCAGACTCGCGTTCATCGAGTCAGTGATGCCATCCAGCCATCTCATCCTCGGTCATCCCCTTCTTCTCCTGCGCCCAATCCCTCCTAGCATCAAAATCTTTTCCAATGAGTCAGCTCTTCGCATGAAGTGGCCAAAGTACTGGAGTTTCAGCTTTAGTATCATTCCTTCCAAAGAAATCCCAGGGTCGATCTCCTTCAGAATGGACTGGTTGGATCTCCTTGCAGTCCAAGGGACTCTCAAGAGTCTTCTCCAACACCACAGTTCAAAAGCATCAATTCTTCAGTGCTCAGCCTTCTTCACAGTCCAACTCTCACATCCATACATGACCAATGGAAAAACCATAGCCTTGACTAGATGGACCTTCGTTGACAAAGTAATGTCTCTGCTTTTGAATATACTATCTAGGTTGGTCATAACTTTTCTTCCAAGGAGTATGCATCTTTTAATTTCATGGCTGAAGTCACCATCTGCAGTGATTTTGGAGCCCGAAAAAATAAAGTCTGACACTGTTTCTCCATCTATTTGCCATGAAGTAATGGGACCGGATGCCATGATCTTCGTTTTCTGAATGTTGAGCTTTAAGCCAACTTTTTCACTCTCCTCTTTTACTTTCATCAAGAGGCTTTTTAGTTCCTCTTCACTTTCTGCCATAAGGGATTTAGTTCTCCTAAATAAAGAGCTTTGGGTCTCCTGATTGAGATAAATCTTTCCAGGAGACAAAAATATGAAGGAGATTAGATTCTGCTAATCCTACAACTATATAAAATTATATACATCTTAGAGGAAAATACTTCATAAATTAACCAAGGGGGTGGGTTTGACAGGCTTAAAAGTAGTTCAGATGTTCCCTCTCTCTCCTTTGCTGTATGGAGTAGCCGAAATGGTGCCTTTCTCAGCGCAGGTTCTCTTTCATCTTAGGGCTCTGCTTAAATAAACTCCTTCACTGTAAAAGGAATCTTGGTGTGAGTGGCTAAGTCACTTCTCCTGCCCCTGTGTTATTAAATGTAAATGGAAGAAACCATGTACTAAGAAAAGTGCTTTTATTTGCAGTTATTCAGCTAAGCAAACAAAACATGCTGGTTTCCACTGCAGCATGTCTGAGACACATTCTTTAACCTCCAAAAGCATATATAAAAATTAGAAAACAAAAGAAGTAGTGTAGGAAGAGACAAATGAAGCTTTAGGAGTGGGCATGACAGAAAATTCTTCAAGAGATGGAAATACCAGACCACCTGACCTGCCTCCTGAGAAATCTGTATGCAGGTCAAGAGGCAACAGTTAGAACTGGATATGGAACAATAGACTCGTTCCAAATAGGAAAAGGAGTACATCAAGGCTGTATATTGTCACCCTGCTTATTTAACTTATATGCAGAGTACATCATGTGAAATGCCGGGCTGGATGAAGCACAAGCTGGAATCAAGATTGCTGGGAGAAATATCAGTAACCACAAATAAGCAGATGACACCACCCTTATAGCAGAAAGTGAAGAAGAACTAAACAGCCTCTTGATGAAAGAGAGGAGAGTGAAAAAGTTGGCTTAAAGCTCAACTTTCAGAAAACTAAGATCATGGCATCTGGTCCCATCACTTCATGGCAAATAGATGGGGAAACAGCGGAAACAGTGAGAGACTTTATTTTTTGGGGGTCCACAATTACTGCAGATGGTGAGTGCAGCCATGAAATTAAAAGACGCTTGCTCCTTGGAATAAAAGCTATGACCAACCTAGACAGCATAATACAAAGCAGAGACATTACTTTGTCAACAAAGGTCCATCTAGTCAAGGCTATGGTTTTTCCAGTACTCATGTATGGATGTGATTGTTGGAGTATAAAGAAAGCTGAGCACCGAAGAATTGATGCTTTTGGACTGTAGTGTTGGAGAAGACTTTTGAGAGTTCCTTGGACAGCAAGGAAATCCAACCAGTCAATCCTAAAGGAAATCAGTCCTAAATATTCATTGGAAGGACTGATGCTGAAGTCGAAACGCCAATATTTTGGCCACCTGATGGGAAAAACTGACTCATTTGAAAAGACCCTGATGCTGGGAAAGATTGTAGGCTGGGGGAGAAGGGGACGACAGAGGATCAGATGGTTGGATGACATCACGAATGCGGTGGACATGAGTTTGAGTAGGCTCTGTGCATTGGTGATGGACAGGGAAGCCTGGCATGCTGCAGTCCGTGGGGTCACAAAGAGTAGGACATGACTGAGCAACTGAACTGAACTGAAGTGATGATGCTCTACTCCCTTAATGGACACTTTTGTGGCATTTTATTTATTTCTTAGTTTATTGTGGTAAAGTATATATAACACAAAATAGGCCATTTTAACTGTTTTCAAAATACAAGTCAGTGACATTACTTATGTTCACAATGTTGTGTACATCACTGCTCTATTTCCAAAAAGTTTCTATTACTGCAGGCAGAACTCTGTACCTACCAATGACTCCTCCTTCCCTCTCCTCTCAGCCCTAGTAACTTCTGATCTATTTTTTGTCTCCATGAATTTATCTGTCATTTTAAAAAGATGAACTTTGGTGACTGTGTAGATTGGGAAATGGCTTAAGGAAGCACAAGAAGAAGAATTAGCTCTTTTTCTTCAGGTAATTTAATGGGATATTTTGAAAGCCATTATTGTTACTTTCTCTTTTGCTTTTCTCAGGACATATTGTTTGCTCTACTTGGCAGAGGTGTTGATCTAGCTGGCAGAACTGAGAGGGTTTGAGATGGAAAGGACACATAAAGAAAAAGCAACATGATATTCACTTCTTAAAGCCTCTGAAAGCAAAAATAGTATTATGCTTGTCTGTAGATTTGCAAGCTGAAATTTTTATCCTAAGAGAGGATTTTTCCATATTTTTTTAATATTCACCAAACCAGGAGGGACCAGCTCAAAGTTCTGGAGTATAGAGATGATACTTTTCTGTTTGTATTAACAAATCCACAAGTCTTGCTGCTCAGTACCAGAAAGAGGGGGAATATTAGGTTAAGGTAAGAGTAGACAAGGGGGAATTCTGTTCCTTTATCGTATTCCCAATGTCTTTTTAGTTCACAGGATTGTCAGTTCAAGTCTGGCATGGCATTCCCCGAGACTTGAGACTTAGTCTGCTCTGTCCAGCTATTTCTATGCTTCATGTCAGAAAATAAATCTACATTGCAGCCAGCAGGCAGGAAGAAAGGGGGGAAAGAAGGATATATCACTTTCCTTTCAGGATACTTCCTGTAAGTTTCACACACAATGTGTGTTCATATTCCGTGGGCAAAACTTAGTCACATGGCCATAACTAACTGCAAGAGGGCCAGAAGATGGGAGCTCTGTCATTATGGAAAGAGGGACATTCAGGTATTGGGATAATTAGCACTTTCTGCCACAGAAAGAGAGGTGTTTTGAAGAATGAGACTTTAAGATGGAGGGGAGTACTGAAGGAAGGTCATAGCTGAGGGCTCTGGACAGCCCAAGGGCAATTCCATGGTGGGTTACTGAATGTCAGGAGAAGGAAGGTTAGTTCTGAGTGTGTCAAGAGGCTGTAAATGGGTCTTGCTAGCTGAAAATGTAACAAAGAGGTATGCTTGATCTTATAATCTTGGCTAAGACTGGTCCTATCCTGTCTTTACCACTATGTGTAAAATGGCTTCTTCCTTCAGAAAATGAGTCCCAGGAGGGAGCATGATGGATATCTCTTCATCATGCTGCCTGAAGAGCCTGGAGACAGGGATAAGGGGAGTAGGAAGGCCTTTGCCAGAACCTCCGATTTAGGACATGAACCTGTGGCCTGCTGAGTGGTCTGCTCTTGGGAGCAGCCGCAGGTGAAGGTGTGTCCTTTGAGATGTGTTACTTCTGATGACTTCAGTTTCAGAGAAGACTCTGCTCAGGCCTTCAGTTTATGACACATGTGAGTCAGACTGTCCAGATTTGAACCCTAACATGACCCCTTACTATCTGGTTACTTCAACACTCTTAACATGAAAAGAGAAGATAATAATATGTACCTGCCTCATACTCTATGATGACAGGATATAAACAAGACCATAAATAAATTTTGTGTTACAAAGCTCAGTATGGTTGGTCCTACCAAATGGAGTTGTTTGTCTGTATCTTACAAAAACAACAACAACAAAAAAAAACTTTGGGATTCTGTCTACTTTCCCTACAGCTTTGAGTAACATGTCTCCTATTAGGTCAGATTTCTTACTAATAGTCTTGCTTTGTGTTTTTTTTCAAGGTTTTAAAATAAGGATTAAATTAAAACATGATATAGAAAAAACTAAAAAAGTTAGTATATATTATGACTCATAGGACAAAATGGAAAATGGCTGAAAAAATGAAACTCTAAGGAGTCTGATTGGGCATAGAAAATAGGTGTTTATTGATTCTTCATAGATGTTGATGTAGCATGATGTAGATGGTGATAACTTACACAATTCTTTCAAAGTTAATTGATGAATAAATACACTTGCAGTTGTGTTATCAGTTCATACAAAGGAAACAATCTTAAACCCATAGAAAATGACAGACAAATGGGATGAAAGGTGAGTCAATGAATTATTTTTACAGTTGAGCAATATTAAATCCAAGTTTTGTTATTCTGCTGTTTATATAACAAATCTATGCTTATGGTTAGTCCATTGCAGCAATTATGACAACCATAAAACTACAAGTAGATAACAAAGTGCATTTCAGATTCTTCTTGGGCGTAGGTGTAAGAGAACAAAGCAAGACCACTAAGAAGAAATCTGACATAATAAAAGAGACAATGTAAAGAACTATTGGGACCAAGTAGAAGGAACTTTCAATTATCTCTTCTCGTCTCTCTTGTTTGCTTTTTGCAAGATGCAGTCTCCATTGGGTAGGGCTAGCAATGGCACCCCACTCCAGTACTCTTGCCTGGAAAATCCCATGGATGGAGGAGCCTGGTGGGCTGCAGTCCATGGGGTCGCTAAGAGTCAGACACGACTGAGCGACTTCCCTTTCACTTTTCACTTTCATGCATTGGAGAAGGAAATGGCAACCCACTCCAGTGTTCTTACCTGGAGAATCCCAGGGACTGGGGAGCCTGGTGGGCTGCCGTCCATGGGGTCGCACAGAGTCGGACAAGACTGAAGCGACTTAGCAGCAGCAGCCATCTTGAACTGACAATGATACCACATCTTCGATCTTGCTTACATCCGGTAACTCATTCATAGAGTGTGCTAAGTATATGCTGTGTGTTTACCTCATGCTTATAAAACCAACTGTGAATTCTGTTCAGTCTAAATATTACCATGATCTTTTAAAGTTGTATTTAGAGTATTTTAAGCACTATCTATTAGATATCCTAATAAAGCCAAATCTGTTCAATGTTTATTTCAGATTTCTTCAATTTTTATTACTTTAATTATCTATATGTTATAATTATGTTCCTATTGTACTTTTCTTTCAACAGGTTAGTTATGTTTTGGTAGGATGCCCCTTAAATCAGATAATATTATATGAATCATATGAAAAAAATAAATAGTCTAACGTATTGTGATTAAAATTTAAAGAAGTTTTTAATGAGTTCTGGAAATAAAATGTATTACCTCAGTAATATTATTTAAGTTTGGATTTATCTTAAGTATTAATCAATACTAGTAGTTATAAGACAATTTAAAAAGCAGAAAGTATTGTTTTAAAATAATAGAGCAATAAAAATATTTGGGAGTAAGGGAGGAGGGAAGGTTCAAATACACCTAATTTTAAAAAGTCATTTAGTATTAAACGTGCTAACAAAATGTGTTAACATGTTTAGAACACTTGACTCCATGTATCTGAGGAAGACTTTTCACAAATTTTGATCCTCCAATTTGAAATAATTTTGAAGTTTTCTCCTTTTGACTAAAAAATGACCTTGGTTTCTCAATCTTGAAATTACACATTCCTTTTAGTCTAGACCTTATAATAAGTAACAGAGACAAACTGGGCACATACTGGTAAAGTACTAATGTTAGAATTGTATCAGGTAACTAATCTAACTCAAGTTTCTAAAGTGTAAAAAACTGACTCTCCTACAATGAGTTTTGCTATTTACTGACAGATAAAACAGTGTTACATGGTATAGCTGATGGGGGTTGGTAATCACATCTCTGGTGGGTGCTCACTGCTCCACTGAATCAGACCCCCAGTCTCCCTGGGTCTCCAGTCAGCTTTCAGGAAGCACTTTGGGTTAATTAACACCAGGCTAGGTGCTTATTCATTGTTTCCAGTAAACTTGCACCATAGAGCCTTGTAAACCAAGACCTTGGGTGGCCCATGAAGTCCTTTCCAGTCCTGCTGGACTGGTCCTGCTGGTCAGTCCTACTGACCTCCCGTCACAGATCAAGCCAGCCCTACAGAAAGTCACTGAGGTGTATTCCCAGTGATTTTAGCCTCAGCCTTACCTTCCTTGAGTTTTTTTGGCTGGTCTGATAATTAAATTGACACAAGACTGATTGACAGGAGGAAAAAATATTAATGTGTATGTATGGAGGTCTCATAGAAAGAAATAGGATCCCCAAAAAAGTATAAAAACAGGCAGCTTTTATACTTATTCAACAAAGAAGCAATAAATTTGTAAAGGATTGACAAAGCAAAGAGATGTAGGCTGAATGTTTAATTAGTGAAGAATCTGTTTGCACTTGGGGTAGTAAATTAGTAAAGAAGATACAAGATTTGTTTATACAGGCTTCTTGGCCTGAATTCCCTGTCTCTGGTGATAAGGATGTCTCTCTACCTCCAGATGCAGGGAGTGAACCTTTCACATGGGAGATTTATTATGTGTTTCAGAGGGTCAAGATGTCCTTCTAGTATTGGCCATTGCTTAAGTAACTTTAATTCAAATAACCAGTATGCGGTGGTCCAGTGGTTAAGACTCTGTGCTCTCAATGCAGAGGGCCTAGGTTTGATCCCTGGTCAGGGAACTAGATCCCACATGCCACAGTTAAAGATCCCACACACCACAGTGAAGATCCTGCATGCCAAAAGTAAGAACCAAAATATAACGTGCCAAAAATTAGTAACTCCAAAAATATAAAAGCCCAGTATGCCACATTGTCATATTTTGGGGCAACCTGCTCTGAGCCTCAACCACCAGTCTCTGGTGCTTGACATAGCAACCTGAAGGTTAATAATGTTATTGAAAGTCGCTCAGTCGTGTCTGACTCTTTGTGAGCCATGGACTCTATAGTCCATGGAATTCTCCAGGCCAGAATACTAGAGTGGGTAGATTTTCCCTTCTCCAAGGGACCTTCCCAACCCAGGGATCAAATCCAGGTCTCCCGCATTACAGGCAGATTCGTTACCAGAAAGTTTCTCTCTCTTCATATTTGATGATTTAAACAAATTTGCATTGGATTCACATGTAGCCAGGAGTGCATTACTTACTCTCTAGGGACCTCCGTTCTTTGGAGTTACTATAATTCACTTTGTAATAATGAAGTTCCATGTATATTCAAACCCACACAAAAAGAACTGCCTGATTGGATTTCAGAAAAGATTCTATACCTTAGGTGTTTCAATTAGTTCATTGTCGCTATGATATTTTTCTCCTCTATTATTTATGAAATTTTATTATAGCAGAATTTAGAGTATTAGGTCTGGAAAAATATTAGAAAAAATTCCAACTCTTGTATTAACTTATATCATATTTTGTTCTTCTGATTATTGATAGAACATCTTACAGTGGTGGCAAAAAAGGAACAGGAAAAATCAGGGACTATGTAAAATGAGGCACTTCTTGGAGAAGGAATGAAACTCAAGTGAGGCCTCATTTTATTGATTAGACTTTATTCATTTATACCATAATTATTAACCAAATATTTATACATGAAAGAGTTTTGTTTTACTTTGTATTACTCAAATCATACTAGTCACAGATCTGAAATAAGAAGGTGGTTATGCTTATAGTTTCTATAGCAGCAAATAAAAGTTACTTTTAGGTGATTCTCTTACCTCCATAATTAGTTGAGCCTTGAATATACATAGATATTAAACATATCATTGATTTTGAGTATCTTTATGTAGATACATATGAAAAACTTGCTTAAGTCTTACTGTAATTTTTGAACATTCTTCATGCTTTTTGATAACAAGAAGCATATTTCTATAATATAATCCTTAATACTGCAGTGCTCTGATGGACAAGACACCATCTCAGCTAAAAGGAATGTGTGTTCTGAAGTCCTCAAGCTAGGGTTCCATGTTAAATACTTCAGTTTTCTTCCTGTTTTAGTGATGGTACACCTTTGAGAACTGAAGAGAGTCTTTTAGCACAGTGATGGAAAGGACAGACACCAGGCTATTTTTAGTTGCCAAGAACATCATATTCTAGCCAACACATTTTTTTTACATGATAGTATGAGCCAAGTCTGAGGGTGTTATTGAAGTATCCCTTAATGTGTGGAGAAAGATTGTTTTTAAAAAGTGTTCATGAAGTCAAATTCCTAAATAGTAAAAAAAAAAAAAAAGTAACAATAGATATCTAAAATTAAAAAAAACTCTGCTTATTTCTTTGAGAACCCGTATCACTGCTGCTGCTGCTAAGTCACTTCAGTTGTGTCCAACTCTGTGCGACCCCATAGACGGCAGCTCACCAGGCTCCTCAGTCCCTGGAATTCTCCAGGCAAGAACACTGGAGTGGGTTGCCATTTCCTTCTCCAGTGCATGAAAGTGAAAAGTGAAAGTGAAGTCACTCAGTTGTGTCTGACTCTTAGCGACCCCAAGGACTGCAGCCTACCAGGCTCCTCTGTCCATGGGATTTTCCAGGCAAGAGTACTGGAGTGGGGTGCCATTGCCTTCTCCGACCTGTATCACTAGAGTTATGTAATTCTCAGGTAAGAAAACCATCTCTCCCATTCCTGGCTCTCAATTTCAGCCTTAGACTCCATGCCATTTCCTGTACCATGAGCTTAAATTTCTAGGCAATAAATATAACAAGGTAGGAACAGGGTGGTTTCTCATTTCTACCTATATTTAAAAGCTCAGAGGTGGCTGGAAACTTATATAGCTTAAAAGCCGACAACTTAGATGGGTGGGATGGGGTGGGAGGTTCAAGAGTAAGGGGACATGTGTATACCTAGGGCTGATTCATGTTGATAAATGGCAGAAATCAACAGAACATTATAAAGCAATTATCCTCCAGTTAAATTTAAAAAAGAGCCTACTAGTTGCCCAAAGTCCTTGCATGCCTTATTTCAATTAATCATTTTATTGGAATCATTTTATTGGCCATAAGTAGGTTTATTATCTCCATTTTAGAGAGTAGATCTCTGTAGGTAGACCTACTAGAGAGTAGGTGGGTTGGAGAAGCTGAGTAATCTGCCTAAGATCATATGGCCAATAAGAGTAAGACAGGAAGAGAACAGTAGACCTGACTGGAAACAGTGTATGCAGTGAAGCCTCTCGCTCCGTAGGCAGCTCACCCATCTTTCCCCTTGGCCCTGCCACGTGAACTGTACAGTACTATTAGCTTAGGCAGCCCTGGACCTCTGTGCAGGAAGAAGGCAACTGCCATCCCATGGAAGCTTCAAGTTTTTCAAATAAAGGCCATGACCAGCCCAGTATACTTCAAGCAAAATGTCATAAAACATTAAAGGTATAATAATATTGAATTCCTTCTTCCATTAGCAGTTTTATAGTGAAAATTCTCCATGTGGAGTTGGTTTAGCTCCTGCTGCAGGGTCATGTGGGCCACCTGTACCGGAGCCGCTTTCTCTTCCTCATAGAAGCCTTACTGGCTTTTTTGTGCATGTGTGTGCTTCCAAAACTTTCTCCATTTGGTTTTCTCAATTAACAGGCAATTCATTTCTTAAGACTCAGAATCAGCTTTTGGTAAAGATATTTTTCCTCCAAAGTGGTGTGAAATTTAGATGCTAATTCTGTTTTACTCATCTAATTAGATGTGTGAGTTAAGGGGTATAAAATAAGCCACTAGCTATTTTCTCGCAAGATACAATAAATCTCTCAAATTGAAAAGCAAGATCTCAAAAACTGTAGTCAAAATAGTGTACAATATGATATCATGCCAGAAGAATGAATTACTTCCCAGGGCTCCCCCTGAGAAATTAGGCTGGGAAATTGGCTAAGTCCTCAAATTCTCTCTACTTCCTCATGTGCAAGAGAAACAAAACAGGTATTGTGCAATATACACTTTAAAGTGAAGCTATAATTATCACCAAGCAACTTCTCAGCGTGTAATTTCTTTTCATTTATTTATTTATGGTTGCACTGGATCATCGTTGCTGCATGTGGGCTTTCTCTAGTTGTAGCAAGTGGGGGCTGCTCCTCATTTCTGTGCACAGGCTTTGCACTGCGGTGGCTTCTCTTGCTGCAGAGCACAGGTTTGGGGCAGTAGTAGGGCTTCAGTAGCTCAGCACTTGGGCTCGGTGCTTGTGGCTCACAGGGCACAGAGCACAGGCTCGGTATTTGTAGTGCATGGGCTTCATTGCTCTGTAGCATGTGGAGTCTTCCTGGACCAGGGATTGAACCTATGTCCCCTGAGTTGGCAGGCAGACTCTTATCCACTGTACCACCAGGGAAGTCCTCACCATGTAATTTCTAACTATTCCTTACCTTACCACATAATTCTTCACACCATTCTGCTTTAACACTTCTTTGCTCAAAAGAATCTGCAGTATAAGACAGTGAAGGTCAATAATCAATTCCTTGGCTAGATGAAATGATAGGATAACAAAACAAAAATTGCTGCACAATACAGACTTTGATCTCTCCTCAGGAGTATGTGCAGTCACTCACCCCTAAATGCCAGTATGTCATCTTCAGTCAGCCAGCAGCACTGACAGTGCCCCTAGAAACTTATGGGAAGGCCTTCAGGCCTAAACAGAGCAGGGCCTATTAACTGCCCTCAACTATTTACAGTAAGATTTGCAATTCTGTGACTTTTCTGGGAACAACCCACTTTCTGGGCCATGCTCTGGATAGATGTATTTATATATATCATATATTACATGGAAAACAGAGAAGCCATTCCCACTGCCCACCCTTATATGATGTAGCTGGCCAGAAGGTATGCCTCTTTATCTGAGACTATAATGTTATTTCTGCTTTATTGGCTATGCCAAAGCCTTTGACTGTGTGGATCACAAGAAACTGTGGAAAATTCTGAAAGAGATGGGAATACCAGACCACCTGACCTGCCTCTTGAGAAACCTGTATGCAGGTCAGGAAGCAACAGTTAGAACTGGACATGGAACAACAGACTGGTTCCAAATAGGAAAAGGAGTATGTCAAGGCTGTATAATGTCACCCTGCTTATTTAACTTATATGCAGAGTACATCATGTGAAATGTTGGGCTGGATGAAGCACAAGCTGGAATCAAGATTGCCAGGAGAAATATCAATAACCTCAGATATGCAGATGACACCACCCTTATGGCAGAAAGTGAAGAGGAACTAAAAAGCCTCTTGATGAAAGTGAAAGAAGAGAGTGAAAAAGTTGGCTTAAAGCTCAACATTCAGAAAACTAAGATCATGGCATCTGGTCCCATCATTTCATGGGAAATAGATGGGGAAAGAGTGGAAACAGTGTCAACAGTGTCAGACATTATTTTTTTGGGGCTCCAAAATCACTGCAGATGGTGATTGCAGCCATGAAATTAAAAGATGCTTACTCCTTGGAAGGAAAGTTATGACCAACCTAGATAGCATATTGAAAAGCAGAGACATTACTTTGCCAACAAAGGTCCATCTAGTCAAGGCTATGGTTTTTCATGGTGGTCATGTATGGATGTGAGAGTGGGACTGTGAAGAAAGCTGAGCACCAAAGAATTGATGCTTTTAAACTGTGGTGTTGAAGACTCTTGAGAGTCCCTTGGACTGCAAGGAGATCCAACCAGTCCATTCTAAAGGAGATCAGTCCTGGGTGTTCTTTGGAAGGAATGATGCTAAAGCTGAAACTCCAGTACTTTGGCCACCTCATGCGAAGAGGTGACTCATTTGAAAAGACTCTGATGCTGAGAGGGATTGGGGGCAGGAGGAGAAGGGGACAACAGAGGATGAGATGGCTGGATGGCATCACTGACTCGATGGACGTGAGCTTGAATGAACTCCGGGAGTTGGTAATGGACAGGGAGGCCTGGCGTGCTACGATTCATGGTGTCGCAAAGTGTCAGACACGACTGAACGACTGAACTGAACTGAATGTTATTCTATTTAAGTGAGCAAAGATCCTTGTGCTACACAAGCAAAATGATAGCTGGGGCATTTCATTTGATTACTGTAATTAACATATGTGCTTCTGAGAATGCAGGGAAAGACTTCTTAGAGAAAATGGGAGATGGTCTTCTTGTCCGCTGAACCCTATGATAGATTATGTCAGGGACATCTTGTGCACCTCCTCAGATTCCATCTGCCCCTGCAGAACTCATTGCTTTGTCTTAGCCATGACCACAGTGACTGACTACTCACTGACTACTGCAGCCATCTACTGCCTAGGGCTGACCAGTCACTTGTCTATTATGCTGGCTCTTCCTGGCTGCTGCTGGGGTAATCACCTGGAGTTTCTGGCTCCTCTACCACTTTTGTACTTGGATGAAACACTAAAGAGCATGGTGTCTGGCTTCCCAAACGGCTGCCAAAAAATATGGATGGTGCAATGCAACGGGCTGGATGTTAACTCACTCGGGATGAATTTTGATCAATAGAAATAGGAGAGTGTGGCAGATCAATCGTCACCCTCCCTCCTTTTCATTAACTGACTGCCCCATGGCAAAGTTTATGCACACAGCCTTCCCATGCATAACTTCCTATTTTTCTTGTCTTGCCTCTCTTTTTTCTCACTTCCACTGCCCTGGGTTTGTGTGTGAATGTGCTCAGTCGCTTGGTCGTGTCCAGCACTTTGTGACCCCATGGAGTGTAGCCCACCAGGTTCCTCTGTTTATGGAATTTTCCAAGCAAGAATGCTGGAATGGGTTGCCATTTCCTCCTCCAGGGGATCTTCCCGACCCAAGGATAGAAGCTGTGTCTCCTCCCACATCTCCTGCATTGGCAGGCAGATTCTACTGAGCCACCTGGGAATAACTCTTATCTGTCCTCTATCCTCATATATAGTTAGGTCAGGGAGATAATACACAAGTTACTGACTCAGAGAAACAGGGAAATAATTAAAGGTTCCAAGTATCTCGGAAGGTTTCATGATAGAGATGAAACTTGAATAACATTTTAAAGAATGGATATCTGACTTGGTAGAGGGGAGACAGAGACCAGGAGGTGAGCATTTCGAGCATGCAGACTGCATATAGCACCTGCTATGTACTCACTATTCCTGTGTTCTTGATAGCAGAATCCCTGGAGGGTTATGGGCTCCCTTAAACTCATCTCTGGAACCCAGGCTAATCTGTGATATACAAAGATTCATGATTTGACAATTTTCTTGAAACAATAACAACAAGAAAATAAAAAATGACATTGAATTTAAACTCCAAATCTGGGTCTTCAAACAGGTATAAATTCTGAAAAGGGCCAATTAAATTTTAGTAATAAAAATAAACATTTTTGATGGAAAGGTACTTTCTTGATAACCTTGAAGCCAAAGAGTAAATAAATGAATACATATTAAACAGCATAGTCAGACTCATAGGATAGTTTACATAAAAG
The DNA here is from genome assembly GCA_006410935.1 of Redunca redunca. Classification (NCBI taxonomy): domain Eukaryota; kingdom Metazoa; phylum Chordata; class Mammalia; order Artiodactyla; family Bovidae; genus Redunca; species Redunca redunca. The sequence continues at coordinate 26,436 of SJYQ01000739.1, forward strand.
TGAAAACAAGTAGCAATTTACTTTAGAGTAATATTGAATCATATTCTGGGAATAAGTGAATTGAACTCTTTGACAGGACAGTCTAGTCTGCTTAAACTTGACATTCAAGTATGTGTCCTATAAATTTTTGTTGATCTGGGAGTAAAATTCAAGAATTCAATTGAATTGAGGACAGCTTATTAGTTGAGAACTCACAATTCAGCATAAAAGGCCCTACTTGAATTTAAATAATTGAATTCAGTATAATTATGATACTTAAAGATATTTTATGAAGGGAGGGAAAACAGAAAATTAAGAAATATTCCTAAAGACTTTATGAAAAATTCTCTTTGTCAAGGAGACAGATTGTGTTCCTCCGCTATCAGCTATCTCCTTTCTCTCTTTTCCTGAGTGTAACTAAAATTTCAAAAGTTCAGTGTATGAAGTATATGCTGATAAACTGAAATGATGAAGGAATTTGCTCCAAATACTCTAGGGAAAAGAAACTGGGTGAGGTGTAGACAGGAGGATCATGGGATAGCTGGTAGGTCATGAAGCTCCATTATTGCTTCTCTTTTGTACATATTTGAAATTTTTATAGTATAAAGTTCTTATAAAATCCAGTATATTTTTAGTAGATGACAAATGAATCAAATCTAAATTTTCTTCGTCTTTTTCAAGGGTTTTATAAATATATATTCATTATTTTGTTTCATCTGAGTATATTCTGTTATTAGGGGTGAGTAAGACAGAGGAAGGATAGGTTTGGCAGGAGGAGTGATGGGACAGAGTTGTTGGGTGTAAGGAAAATAAGCAACTTTGAAGACAGTTTACAGGAGTCAATAACTGACTTAAAATAAAGAGGTAGAAGCTGAAGTTTCTGCAGTTGAGTCGATGACTGAAAAGTGTTGTATTAGTCATTCAGTCATGTCTGACTCGGAGAAGGCAGTGGCACCCCACTCCAGTCCTCTTGCCTGGCAAATCCCATGGACGGAGGAGCCTGGTGGGCTGCAGCCCAAGGGTTCACTAGGAGCCAGACATGACTGAGCGACTTCACTTTCACTTTTCACTTTCCTACATTGGTGAAGGAAATGGCAACCCACTCCAGTGTTCTTGCCTGGAGAATCCCAGGGACGGTGGAGCCTGGTGGGCTGCCGTCTCTGGGGTTGCACAGAGTTGGACAGGACTGAAGCGACTTAGCAGCAGCAGCATTGTCTGACTCTTTGCAACCCCATGGATTGTAGCCCACCAGGCTTCTTTGTCCACAGAATTGCTCTTTGCATCAAGTAGCCAAAGTATTGGAACTTCAGCTTCAATGTCAGTCCTTCCAATGAATATTCAGGGTTGATTTCCTTTAGGATTGACTGGTTTGATCTCCTTGCAATCCAGGGAGTTCTCCAGAGTCTTCTCTACCATTGCAATTTGAAAGCAACAATTCTTTAGCAGTCAACCTTCTTTGTGGTCCAACTGTCACATCTGTACATGACTACTGGAAAAACCATAGCTTAGACTACATTGGACTTGTTATTATTAGGTAAAACATAAAAGGTGGACCTTTCAGATTAACTCCTCCCCTTCTGTTTTTGTCTTTATCCAGTTTTCCATAGGCTACTTCATTCCTGACCAAACAGGATCACACCTAAAATATAGCTCTTTTTTCTTTCTTTTGCATTAATTTTGCTTTAGGTACTTCCCCTGAGACTACTGGTTAAGGGTCTAATAAAACTTAAGCAGTATTAGACTCTTAGGTTGTGACTCTTCTGTTCTCAAACTTGCTGTGAGATCTTATCATCTAATTGGCCACATGAAATAATATAATCAGAGACAGGTGGCTGGGAACCTGAATCAGGCTCTGAATTGATGTAGTTTCATGGGAAAGAGAGAGGAGAACATGACTTTTAAACTCATGTGCCCAACAATAATCTTGGCCCAATTTGATGTCTTGGGCTCAGATCAATCATTAATAATGCTTCCCCTTCAGAGTTAGTTGGGGCAAAAACCAGAAAGGAAATTAGGAGAAAGGAGCAAAGACCTCAGGTTTCCTTTACCTGTAAAGAAACAGACTACAATAAGGTTTTGGTGAGAATGGAAGTTTATAGGTGAGACTGTCAGAAATAAAATTGGGATGATAAGCCTGAATAGGGCAATGTAAAGAGATTCTGCACAGAGTAGAAGCCCGAAGAACGGAATCTCTGGTAGAAAGGGGTGCTGAAACAGAAAAAGTGGGGCCCCCGAAACAAGTCTCATCTAGGATTTTATCTGGGGTAGTTTCTAAAACATTTATTATCTTTGGCTTAAATAATACATACTAACTTAAGACTTGCTTTACTCCATTTTTAAAAAAATTTATTTATTATTATTATTATTTTTTGTCTGCGGTTGGTGTTTGTTAGACTTCCCAGGTGGTGCAATGGTAAAGAATCCGCCTACCATGCAAGAGATGCAGGTTCTATCCTTGTGTCAGGAAGATCCCTGGAGCGTGAAGTGGCCACCCACTCCAGTATTCTCACCTGGAGAATCCCATGGACAGAGAAACCTGGCGGGCTACAGTTCTCGGGGTTGCAAGAGTCAGACATGATTTAGCCACTAAACAGCAGCAGCAGGGGCCTCTGTTACGGTTTCTCTTGAAAGTCTTCAGCTCTTCACAAGCCCCTCTCCCCAAGCTTAACATACCTATCTTGATCCAGAGGACACATCTGCCTCCTTCCCTACCTTCCTTCCCTCACTCTCCCTGGGTCAGAGGGCACAGTCATTCCCAGTGGACTTTTGCTCAAAGTCTTAAATAAGTCCCTGTGGGTTTTATGCAAAGTATTTAAATATTGCCATGAATGAGAACAGACTACCTAGCTGCCTGCCTCCACAAAAAACCAACCAAAACACTAAAATTAGGGGCAAACTGGGGCTCTTGCTGGAGAAGGCAATGGCACCCCACTCCAGTACTCTTGCCTGGAAAATCCCATGGACGGAGGAGCCTGGTGGGCTGCAGTCCATGGGGTCGCACAGAGTCGGACACGACTGAAGCGACTTAGCAGCAGCAGCAGCAGGGGCTCTTGGATGGTAGAACTGATTTCCAGAGCTTCTGTACCTAGTAAGTGTCTAGTGCATAGTAGGGGCTCCTTAAGCCTGTGTGGAATCCTGAGCAGGCTCAGCCTGTCAGCCAGGCTGCAGTCTGGGAAGGACAACCTTCTGGGCTCCTGTCTGTGCTTCACTCTGGACATTGTCCCCTCTTTTTTCTGTTGTTGTTTGGTCACTACGTTGTGTCAGACTCTTTGTGACCCCATGAACTGAGGTATACCAGGCTTCCCTGCCCTTCACTATCTCCTGGAGTTTGCTCAAACTCATGTCCATTGAGTCAGCGATGCCGTCCAGCCATCTCATCCTCTGTCATCCCCTTCTCCTCCTGTCTTCAGTCTTTCCCAGCATCAGAGTCTTTTCCAGTGAGTGGGCTCTTTGCATTGGGTGGCCAAAGTATTGGAGCTTCAGCTTTAGCACCAGTCCCCGCAATGAATATTTAAGGTTGATTTCCTTTAGGATTGACTGGTTTGATCTGCTTGCAGTCCAAGGGACTCTCAAGAGTCTTCTCTAGCACCACAGTCACCACAATTTGAAAGAATCAGTTCTTGAGTGCTCATTCTTTTTTATGGTCCACCTCTTCTTCTGTTGTTATCTTGATCTGCCCGAGGAAAAAGCTCTAAGTATTTCACTGCAGATTCCCAACATACGTGAGGAAATATTTCTTGTNAAAAAAAAAAAAAAAAAAAAAAAAAAAAAAAGGAAGGTGGCTAGAGAGAGCCGTGAAAAGAAGAAAAAAAAAATTGAATGGTTATCTGCTAACAAGAAAGGAAACTCATGAAAGGAAGGGAGAAACATGGATATTGCTAAGAAATGGCAACTGTGAGATTTCTTGTTTTTTTCTTTTTTTTTGGTCACGGGGCATGTGGGACCTTAAGTTCCCAACCAGGGATCAAATCTGAACTCCTTGCATTGGAAGTTCAGAGTCCTAACCACTGGACTGGCAGGGAAGTCCCCAAAGAGGGATTCCTGATCAGCTCCCCCAGATCCTTTATCCACAGGGGACCGTCATGCTCCCTGGCTGCATTCTCTATCAGGGCGTTTGTCAGTCAAGTGGCTAGGCCTGACTGCTCTGACTTGCTGGGCTGTCTGAGGCTGAAACACTAAAAGGAGAGTAATTTGCTTCTGGCCTTCTCTCTAGACTCCCCCAGATCAGAAAGCCTCTTCAGTCTAAGGCTGGGGGTGGTGGTGGTAAAGGATTGAACATGCCCTGGATTCTGTACAAATTCCTCCTTCAACCAGGCTGACTGGCTCCAAATTTATTGTAACTTTCCAAGTGAGATAGTGAAGGAGAGGAAGGGATAGGCGGGAGAGATGAAAGGGAATTTCAGAGAAAGAGATAAGGAAAAGGAGAGGGAGGGTAAGTGGATCTTAGATGTCTGTGTGCTTTGATTTTTATAATTTTCAGAGCAGATTTTTAAGAATTAACTTGTGTGCTCTCTTTAGAATTCCACATAACACCAAATCTGAGACAAAATGTATATAAAATATACACTGGGAATGTCGTAGGATGAAGGTCAAAGGGTCATTTAAATAGAGATGGGGAGTTGACAGCTGGTGGTTACTAAATTCCTACTGTGCATTTTCAAAGCTCCATCATTGAATCACATGATAAGACTAGGAAAATAGGATTTCGAAGTATTGATAAGCAGCAATTTAGTAATCTTAGATAACCGTCAAAATAGTTTCGTCAAAAAATTTTCCTGTTACAAAGTTATCTTTTAGTTTTCAGACTGGTACCCTTGGGGTATTGATGGGGAGGAGAATGAGAGCCGGGAGTGCTGCAGAAGTCCCCAAGGTGTAGAGGTGCTCACAGGAACAGATAAGGTGCATTTCTTCCCAAGTCTTCCTTCAGTGATGGCCGTGGTGAGCATTTGCCCTATAAAAAGCAGCAAATTTCCGAATCGGTTTTTCTTGGAGTGTTCTTTGTTAAATATTTACTAGCACACCCCTGTCACAGATCTGTTTATGTTGTAAAAACAATGAATTATAGGAAATGTTTGTGTAAAACAGAGCTTTTGAAAAAGGTCTCATGGCCACAGAGAAGCTTGAAAACCATGCCTCAGTTTTCTGAGTAACATACCTAGTGAATACTATAATTGGAAGAACTATGAATCATTTTACTATTTACTTGGGTATTTGTTTTAAGAGATGGCATTGATTTTCTTAGTCTCTAAAACTATAGCAGTTGAATTACATACCATTAGCTTTCTAATAAATCCACGCACAATGACAGTTTAAAGTACTTTACGATGTTTTAAGATACATCAAAGAAAAGAAAAACCCTTGGTTGTGGGCTTGGAGTTTAGTAAATTTAGGCTTTATTGGATTAGTCAGTCAAGTAATTACAGAACTGGATGTGTTCCAGAAAAATGCCATTCCCCTACACGTTATATGCCATGGAACAGTGTTAATATTTAAATTCTTGTTACCGTTTCTGATCCTTAGGGGTTATATACTGGAATACCATGCTTATTTATCCCATGTTACTTTTGACTCCCTAACTTTTTTCCATTTTCCTGCTTGCTAAAGTAGCTCCTAAAATGGTACTTTGAGAACTAATATGGGCCATCATGTTATCACAAGTGTTGGTGATTTAAGCATTAGATCACTTTCCCCAGGTCTCCACCCTCTCTCTTCTTGTGGCTCCTTTCTCAGGCTTTCTTAGGTCAAATGTCAGGTCATTTTTGGGGCTATTTTTACTTTGGTCTCTGATCCCATGAGGCTAGCTGGCTCAAGCGATGAAAGAGGCCAAAACGAAAGTTGGGCAGAAGAGGAGGGACAGAGCTTCCTTTCGGTCTAAACCATGTTTTGGCCTGTTAACCAGAGAGCTCTGCATAGGGATTTTGGGCACACGGACCTTTGATTTTTCATTTCCCATTGCTTCTAAATATCTTTCCCAGGACCTGTGGGGAGAGTGGCTAGGCTGATGCCAGAGATGGGTAATTGGGGTCTCCTGGTTAATGGCATGAATATCCATGGTCAGAGGAGCCTGGTGGGCTACAGTCTATGGAGTTGTAAAGAGCAACAGAGCAACCGAGCACACACACAGACATCATTCCACTGGGAGCCTCCGTGAATGGCTGTCTGGTTTTCAATTGCAGTTACCTGCCCCTGCCTGTCCCTCAGCCAGGTTTGATGCAGGGGATCTAATGCTGAAGCTCCAATACTTTAGCCACCTGATGTAAAGAGCTGACTCGTTGAAAAAGATCCTGATGCTGGGAAAGATTGAGGGCAGGAGAAAGCGGCGATAGAGGATGAGATGGTTGGATGGCATTACTGATGCAATGGACATGAGTTTGAGCAAGCTCCAGGAGATAGTAAAGATAGGAAATCCTGGCATGCTGCAGTCCATGCGGTTGCAAAGAGTCAGACACAACTTAACTACTAAACAGCAACAACAACAACAAATCCAATGTTTACAAAGACACCCTTCAGTTCTGCTTTTTTGTTCTGGTACCAAAACCTACTAGAGCCTCTAACAGTGATGATTCCATTAGAGACATAGATTCTGACCATGTGTCCTAATATCCCAGGACTGAAAAGCAATCATAAGAATTATTCTGAGTGAAGGTGGTCAAAAGGTATAAACTTCTAGTTATAAAATAAGCAAGTCATGGAGATGAAATGTAATAGTGACTATAGTTAATACTGAAGTCCATATTTGAAAGTTGCTAAAAGTGTAGATCTGAAAAGTTCCTATCACAGGAAAACAGTTCTGAAACTATGTACAGTGATGAATGTTAACTAGATATTGCACTGATCATTTTCCAGCATACACATAAATCAAATCATTATGTTTTATACCTGAAACTAATATAATGTTGTATGTCAATTATACCTCAAGAAAAAATTTTTGGAAGGGGAAAATAAATCAGTCCTTGTATCACACAAAGAAGGCTCTCTTTCTTCCCTGAGAATGAGGTTTTTCATTGGGAGATTTTTCTGAATGTCACACAAACCCCTTCTCCTCCCCCTACTAATTTGCCAGACTTGTCTGGATGTGTTTGAATTTAAGAAGCAGACCCAGTCTGAGTCCACGGCCAGAGGCAAATCAGTCTGCAGCAAGGTCAGCTTGACAAACATGCCCAGGCATGCCTGAAACTCAGCAAATGGACGATATTCACTGTGTAAATAAAAGGAAGTAGGAAAAGAAGCAGAGGTCAAAGAAAGGAGAACGAAAAGACAGCATGACCCCGTGCCACTGTCTGCCTCAGGTTCCCTTTTATTTGAATTCTGATGTTTCATTTGGTACAGAAGTGGCAGTACACCCACTGGTCTGCCTTTCTTCTCTCTACATTTTGAGCCATAAATACTTTGTGGGTCAGGCTCCCTCCTGGCCTAGGTGTGCGTGCCTGTGTGTGCTTGGTCCCTCAGCTGAAGTCTGATTCTTTGCAACCCTATAGACTGCAGCCCGCCAATCTTCTCCATCCATGGACTTCTCCAGGCAACAATACTGGAGTGGGTTTCCAGGCCCTCCTCCAGGGGAACTTCCCCACCCAAGGCACAAACCCTCGTCTCTTATGTCTCTTGCATTAGCAGGAGCACCAGTAGCACCGCCTGGGAAACTTGGACTAGGTGTCCAGTTCAGTTCAGTCGCTCAGTCAAGTCCAACTCTTTGCGACCCCATGAATCACAGCACGCCAGGCCTCCCTGTCCATCACCAACTCCCGGAGTTCACTCAGACTCACGTCCATCGAGTCCATGATGCCATCCAGCCATCTCATCCTCGGTCGTCCCCTTCTCCTCCTGCCTCCAATCCCTCCCAGCATCAGAGTCTTTTCCAATGAGTCAACTCTTCGCATGAGGTGGCCAAAGGACTGGAGTTTCAGCTTTAGCATCTTTCCTTCCAAAGAAATCCCAGGGCTGATCTCCTTCAGAATGGACTGGTTGGATCTCCTTGCAGTCCAAGGGACTTTCAAGAGTCTTCTCCAACACCACACTTCAAATGCATCAATTCTTCGGCGCTCAGCTTTCTTCACAGTCCAACTCTCACATCCATACATGACCACTGGAAACCAAAAATGCTTAAGAAACCTTTTTGAAAATAATTTTCTTTCTTTAATGCAAAGAGCGGTGACCAAAAGTGAATGTAGATATGAGACTAAAATGACAACAACAAAAGACTTGTCACTTTGCTTTGAACTGAGTGCATTGTGAACAGAACAAGCCCTTTCTGCAGTGTGATGCATATAGTTCTGCAGGGACCACTTTCACAGTGTCTTTTCGGTGGCCGTCTTGGGAGCTGGATCATTAAAGATGGCAGCACCAACTCCTGCTGTCAGCTCCAGCTCAGACACAGTGGGAAAACAACTCCCCCAAGCTAAAACTGATCACCTCCATTGATTTTTCTTTAGTTCTGTCTTTGTAAGAAACAATGAATGTATAGCCAAACTCCCGATCCCTATATTTTTTTATTTCTGGGACTGTTAGTGAGATATCTCAACAGATAATATAAATTTGATTTGTGTGTGTGTGTGTGTCTTTTTAAAAGTAGCCAAGTAAGCAAGTGCATGGAAGTAATTAAAATAGTGTTATTTCAAATCTTGTTGAAGGTTACAATGAGGACTGTTATTTCACAGTCTCTTAATAACAGAGGAGGAGGGAAAAAACCCCTTTCCAACAAAAAACCAAATTCAGGTGGCCTCGGTCTCTCATTGGGCTTCCCAGGTAGCACAGTGGTAAAGAATCCACCAGTGCAGGAGACATGAGACACAGGTTCAATTCCTGGGTTGGGAAGATCCCCTGGAGTAGGAAATGGCAACCCACTCAAGTATTCTTGCCTGGGAAATCCCATGGACAGAGGAGCCTGGTAGGCTAGAGTGCATGGGATTGCCAAGTGGGACATGACTGAGTGAGCATACACATCATCCATATTGATCTATATTCCAGTTATGTCTTCACTTTTATAAAAAATGGTGATAGAGGTGTGCAGAGCAATCCTGTCATCGGCCTTCACTTACAAAAGGAGCTTCGCGAGTTGGAAGCAAAGCGGCAACACCCTGTGTCCTCTTATGTAGTGAAACAGTCCATTTTGGGGCTGAACCTCATCCAGCCTTTCCCCTTCCCTTGCAACTCTTGGGTTAGCCGTGTGACCAGGTTCTGTCCAGGGCAACCTCAGTGGAAGGAAGTCTGCTTCCAGGAGCTTCTGCTTCCTGCCTCTTGGAATCCTAGAAACTGAGCTCAGGGCCACACCCACATGAGCAGCAAGACAGAGGAGCTCGGGTCCCTAAAACTGTGGATTACTGCCTCAATTCTGGCCCTCCCACCCAGATGTTTCTGAGAGAAAGAAATCTGGTCTGTGGCTTAATACCACACAGGTTTATTTCTTGATCACATCACCTTGTCCAGTGCTGGTCAGCAGGAGGAACCTACTCGTGGTAACCAGAGACCCAGGCTGAAGCATTCCATCTCAATCAGTGCTTCCACCGTGGCTGAGACAGGCAAAGGGAGTGTAGTAAATTGTACACTCTTAAAGCTTTCATCCGAAAACAACACATACATCATTCTTTTGTCTAGTGCAAGTCATGTTACCATACCTAATCTCAGAGGGTACAGAAGTACCAGCCTATTGTGTGCCTCAAAGGGAGAAGAACCAGAGTGTGTGAACTGTCCTAATGACTACTGCAGTTTCTATTTTGTTCAAGCCATTATTATTTGGGGTTTTTAGTTACGTTCAACTTTTCTGAATCCCAACTGATACGGGAATGATCACATCAGTAAGAGAGATTGTTGCTGACGATCCCCCTTGTACTCTGCAGGATTTGCAGGGTCATTTTCTCCCTGTGGTTTTCTGGGAGAAACACCTCCTCCTCCCATCTCATTTACAGTCATCCTTGAATTGTTAAGACCTAGTACACTGACGACAAATCTCTAAGAATTTCCACTCCTGATCCTTCTTGGTTTAGAAAACGTTTCCAATTTTTTTGAAAATACAGCTCTATTCTTGCTCAGTTCTGCCTTTTTCCTATATTCAAACCTAACTCCTGGGGTTCTGCATCTTTCCCAGTTGCTCTACATATGTTCTTCCCTCCCTCAATTTGGTAATCATTTTCACTTGACCCGACTATACCTTCCAAATACATAGACAAATGGGTTGTTTATAGCTATTGTCTTTATTTTCTTCCTGTTCACCTTTTCTGAACCGCCCCATAGTAAGGCTTCTGTTTTGCTTCATTCCACTGAAACTGTTCTAAAAAGTCACTGATGGCTTTTTTGTCCAAAAAAAGGAAGTGTTTGTCTAAAACTCTGGAATTCCCTGGAAATATGCTTTCATATATTTTATACAGTGAGATAATAGTCATAGAGAAAAACAATCATAAGTTTAGTAAAACACAATAGAACCACAATAGCATTTGAGAGGTTTAGTAATGCGATGTCTATCTTATCTTTCCCTGTCCCAAAACACAGAAACCATCTGTAGCTGAAGGCTGACATGAAATACTTTTTTCTTTAGATCAGTCCTATTCTGCAACATATGCATTACTTCTGTAATTCAGAGTGTTTATTTACTATATGTAGCTGTCACCTAGAAACAGGCCTACTTCATTAAAAAAAAATCAAGTGAGTTGCAGGGACAAAAATTCTATAGACTATTGACAGAGGAAGTCTTTTTTTTTTGGTTACTGGAGAGCTAGCCTATACACAGAATGGACTATACATGCTCTTTCGTACTCTTATTCTTTAGCAGGAAAGCAGAGCTGTATCAGTTTTGAATATGAAGAACAAAAACCAGCTCTAGAGATACCAAGCAATAGTCTAGGTATAGTTATGGGTTTAACACACTCATTTAATTTCATTGGAAAAAATAATGAAACTGGTGAAAAGTATTTATGGAACCAGAGGAAAGCATATTTTGCTGGTTTTACTTTATGTTTGAAGTTTTGGGTATAGCTCTACCCATAAATACTGAAATGCCTAGCATAAAGAACACAGCCTGGGGCATACCCCATAAAACTTACAGTGCAATTAAATGAGCAATTTCCACTGGAAATAAAATTGGTATGTTGAGTGGAATATGAATTAAACTGTGCGTCGAACTCAGGCCTGCACTAGGCTTTTGAGAGGAAGCTTCTGGTTTCAGTAGCAACCAATGCAGTCCATCTATAGGTCAAGGCCAGTAAGTAACAAAAGATAACTGTAGTTAGCATTAAGATCAGGGCATTTCAAATTATGGTTAATAAAGTTACCTTGTCATTATGCCTCTTGGATGGGCCCAGCAAGGTGATACTAGTGATAAAGGATTAAATCTGACCCTCCATTACACTGTACACACACTGAGTTCTTCCATTGTGTTTGCTATACAGAATTAAAAGAAAATATTTATTTATTTATTTGGCTGTGCCAGGTTTTAGCTGTGGCATGTGGGATCTAGTTCCCTGACCAGGGATCAAATCCCCACTCCCAGCATTGGGAAGGTAGAGTCTTCGCCACTGAATCAAAACAGAAGTCCCATGCTATACAGAACTTCTGACATGTCCCTCAAAGTTTATTTTCACCTTCTGAATGTTCCCTTCTGCATCAAAGTCAGCCAGGCGTCCTTTGAAAAACATTCATGAAGATTTCAACTGGAAAACCGAAACATGATTAGCACAAATATCGGTTGGTGTTAGAGACCACATTCTGTCCTGTTTCATTTCTGGGACCTTATTGGGAGACTAAAGGTCAATGATTCACTGCTATCTTAAGGGAAAACTCAGCTCAGGAAAGGATTTATGTCTGTGGTGCTGTGAGGTGCCATGTATATATGTTTGATTTGGGGAAGGACTCGCTTAAAAGTACAGAGTTAATGATTGATAGTTGCTCATTCATGTCCAACTCTTTGCCACCCCATGGACTGTAGCCTGCCAGGCTTCTCTGTCCATGGAATTCTCCAGGCAAGAATACTGGGGTGGGTTGCCATTCCCTTCTTTAGGGGATCTTCCTGACCCAGGAATCGAACCCAGGTCTCCTGCACTGTAGGCAGATTCTTTACCATCTGAGCTATCAGAGAAGCCCTGAATGAATATTACCTAGGTAAAATGTTTACAAGTCAAACTATATATCTTTTTGAAATTGCATCATTTCACTGTAGTTTTGTCTGAATTCAACTTCTCTTGCCAAAATAAGTGGTGTCTGTCATTTTTCTAATTGCAAAAATGAATATATATATGAATATGAAACATCCAAGTGAAAAAATATTTTCCAAGGCAGCATATATTTTGAATTTTCCAAGTGCTTGTCCCACCCAGAGCTACATCTCAGTGTATCTTATTTGCATATCTATAGTTTCTGCCCTGAGCCAAACAAATATACTGTTTCCTGTTCTTTTGTCCAGGGGCTGGTTTTCCTAAAATGAGCAATTGTGTGTGTTTAGATGGCTGATCAGTTCCTCCGGACAGATCTGCAGCCATGGAACTGTCTGGAAGCACAGGATGAGGTAACTGAAAGCTGGTCTCTTGGAGCCAGGAAGTGGAAATTTGAAGCTAGTTACAAGAGAGGAAGATGTAGGAGTTAATTAGGAGCTAAAGCTGTAAAGTCCCTTTCTGTGTGTGACCCTGATGTATCAGACATTCTCTTATACTAAAGGCATAGTAAAAAAAAAGGCCACTTTATTTAGATTAACAGAGCATTATATAACCGGAAAATTTTACAGTTTTATGTGTATAGTGAATAGTTTGTGAAGGAAAAGACTTCCCCTCTGTTTATTGTTTGGATAAGGGGGGGAAAAAGCAATCCACCAATTGTTTAATGAGGCATCTTTCTTTTTTGAAGACAATAGCTTGGAGGCATAAAATTGGGTTATTTTAATCGGAATCGCAGCTCCTATCCTACTGCTTTTCACAGTTAAAATCATTTCCTATTTTCCTGGGAAAGCTCTGGTCAGTTTGAAAACGTCTTTGTTAATTAGCAAGCTATGACGCAATGCATCTATATATCTTTAGAGCTCTGGCGCCAGCTAGTGGTAGAAGAGGGGAGACGCGTGGTTCGCTCCCAAATTGGAGAAAGCTGCTGTCATCTTGTTGTCTCACCTTAACCGTCGTTCTTCCGCATCCCCCAAGCCGTCCGCCCCGCGCCGCCCGTCAGTATAACAGGGGATCATTGCAGTGTGGCCAGAGAGGGGCAGACCAGATTACAGATGAAAGGAGAGGAAAGTGGTGAGCAGGGGCTCAGAGAGGAAAAGCCAGATGAATGCAATCGTTTTTCCAAAGGATTTGAGAAGCGATCATTCATTTGAAGTACTCCTGCCAGGTTGATGCAGCAGCTCAGACTTTTGCCACTGGATGTTTAGCCTTTTGTTTTTCATTTATATGTATATGCTGCTGCTAAGTCACTTCAGTCGTGTCCGACTCTCTGCGACCCCATAGACGGCAGCCCAGCAGGCTCCCCCGTCCCTGGGAGTCTTCAGGCAAGAACACTGGAGTGGGTTGCCATTTCCTTCTCCAGTGAGTATATAATTAGAACACGTACTAACTATGGAGTTTCACCACAAACGCAGAACTGAGAACAGACACGTTGTAAGCCTAAATTTGTGTTCATTTTTAAGTAGCGAATATTTCTACTGTGAATAGGCTCTGCTACCTTCATACTGGTACAACTCAAAGATGAAAAACACTCAAATGGTTAATAAAGCAGAAACCTCTTAAGGTGATATTTGTAGCTGGTACACCATGAAGAAAATATAAAAATTCCAGGCAAAAGACACTTTATTTGGGTTGCATGAAGTAAATTTAGTCTCGAAGCCCAGTCTGCTCTTCAATTGAAATAGGTTCTGATGATTTGCAAGAAAACTGAAAACATGCAGTATTTATTTTAAGAACAAAGAATCTTTGGCAGGCCATTTTTCTCATTTAATTAGGCCATAACTGATCTTACTAAGGTTATGGAGGGACTTTAAATGCTAATAAATAAAGTATAAAGCTGAGACATTTCTTTCATTAAATAACAGAAACTGTTTATAACTCTATGATTGCTAAAATCAATTACTAGTACTAATATTCGATGTGAAATTTACTATGAAAACAAGTTGAAGCTTTTGAAGAACTTTCCTTTTTAGATGTCATTTGTATGTCTGTATCTGTATCAGTTATAGATAATAATAATCAGATCTTCAATTTTTTTGTAATAATATTTTTGGAAGGCAGATATAATTTAGAGGAAGTTTCAGGCAGGAAGAATTGTCACTCTTACCTGGGAGTCTAATTTATGTTACTCTGCTTTTGGGGAGATGTACTTAAAATCTTCTCTATGTGAGATAGATGGTAAAATAGCTGGTCATGGTTTTGCTCTGGGAAATTTACATAAGCTACTGTTTTAAGCTTATTTTATACTTTTGCTAAAAGCTACATATTTCATGTTAAAAATTCACCGAACCTTGTTAGTCAAGTTAAAGTGTAGATGTGTTCTGGTTGATTTTAAACATCTTGTAACTTTTAGTGAAAAATAAGACCCTGGTTAAAAATCTTAAAATCTTTAGTTGTTCTGGTCTTCTTTGTATCTCTTTTATCTTTTTCTTGAGATGGAAGTTGAGTTTATATAATTGAATACGAGTTTCAAATCAGTGGGCTTCCCTGGTGGCTCAGCTGGTAAAGAATCCGCCTGCAATGCGGGAGACCTGGGTTTGATTCCTGAGTTGGGAAGATTGCCTGGAGAAGGGAATAGCTACCCGCTCCAGTATTCTGGCCTGGAGAATTCCATGGACGGCATAGCCCATGGGGTTGTAAAGAATTGGACACGGCTGAGCAACTTTCACTTCAAATCAGTACCTGAAAAGGATTTGTAAAAGAAAATTAACATAAACAAGGCTCTTTTTTTGGGGGGGGGGCATTTTTTTTTAATTTTTATTTTTACTTTATTTTACTTTACAATACTGTGTTGGTTTTGCCATACATTGACATGAATCCACCACGGGTGTACATGCGTTCCCAAAATGAATTCCCCTCCCACCACCCTCCCCATAACATCTCTCTGGGTCATCCCTGTGCACCGGCCTCAAGCATCCTGTATCCCGCATGGGACATAGACTGGCGATTCGTTTCTTACATGATATAAACAAGGCTCTTTTAATGATAGGGCTTCCCTGGTGGCTCAGTGGTAAAGAATCCACCTGCAATTCAGGAGCCACAGGAGACCCAGGTTTGGTCCCTAGGTTGGAAAGGTCCTCTGGAGGAGGGCATGGCAGCCCACTCCAGTACTCTTGCCTGGAGAATCTCATGCACTTGTGTCCAGAGGAGTCTGGAGGGCTACGGTCCATAGAGTTGCAAAGAGCTGGACATGACTGAGCAGCAGAGCAGCTTTCAATGACAGTCGATTGATTGAAACTGAAAAGATGATAGAATTTAATTGTCATAAAATTTTGAGAGTTACAACAAGATAAAATAGTTTATGTGCTCTTAAAACGTCTTCATAGTATGTGAGTATGTACGTCCTTGTTTTAAATGCTGAGTTTGTGATTAGGTCTATCTTAAAAACTGTTAATGGTTGCCTTAAAATATTTTGATGCTTACTATAATCCTTATGTAACTTCCCATATGGTGCCAAGTAAATGCTTTGAAATGTCATTCCATCATAATTTGAAATTTATTCATACAGATTTTAAGATTTAGCATTTGAATTTAATTTCTTACTACTTTTTGATATTATAAAAGTAGAAATTAACTCTATATTGCAAAATGAATGCATTTGAAGGAAGGAAGGAAAACATACCTGGATGTACATATATATGTATATTTTTTCTCCTCTTTAGAGATTTCTCTGATGACTCTATAATCATGATATCAACAAATAGCCAGTTCACTCAATTTGCTTCCTCCTGTCATTTGAAACAGTCTACAAAATTTTTACAAAAGCAATACATGTTGGATATCATTTATAGTCATTGGTTTGGTGTCCCTGAATGTGATAACATAAAAACAAATTTACAAGTAAGTGCACTCACACCTCATTTGGATATTCATATTTGAAAAGACAAGGTGTACTAAAAAGCATATTTACAAATAGTTAAATGTTGGTTTGGCCTCCAGATTACACGGTTGCTGAATAGCACAAACTCCCCTCACAGAGAAACGTTGGAGCCCTCTGCAGACCTCCCTGTTAGGAGATTCTGGCACAGGGAAGGGGGCACACATCTGCCAGCAAAGTGCTATACAGATGGCTCTGCTCATTAGCCTACAGAACTCCAAGCAGCCATCACGGAGGAGGCTTGGGATGTCTCTTGGAAAAGATGTTAAGCTAGCCTCCTGTTCAATGTCATTATGGTTTCCCCGAAATAATCTCCTTAGTAGGCCCTGTTGGGCTTGAGCTAGTCTGCGCGTCTCACTTGCAGAGATTTGAGATTGTGGCACTGTGGCCAATTCGCCAAAGGGCATTATACAGTTTTCAGATTTGACGAAGCTCCACACAGCAAGTCAGATCTGGAACACTTCTTCATCTAAACGCAGGACAGTCTTGCTGCTCCCCAGAAGCTCATCAGAGTAGCTTTTGGAATTCCAGGCAATGCTCACCTTCATGTACCTGCTTATTTCTTAGAATCAATGCATCAACAGTCTCTTTTCTTCTCTTCCCCTCGACCCACTGATTTATTGACATAATGGCATTTTAATTTTGTTTTGTTTGCTCTTTGTTTATGAATCAACCTTAAAATCAGGGCACCAAGCTCTGGCATCCGGAAATGTTAGTTAAGTTTAGCAGGAGAAACAGCAGGGGGAGCCCATAGTGTTTTATGCTCTGCAGTTTCTCTGGCTGGATTATTATTATAATAATTATTATAGTTGTTGTTTTACATTTATAACAAAGATGTTTACAGTCCATAGGCATTTATAACATAGTTAGAATACAGACAATCTCCATGTACTGGACTATTGCAAGTTTAAGTCACAGAGGGTCCAATTTTATTCTTTAATTATATGGAATGATTAGGATACTGCTAGGAATAATTGATAGGCAAAAATTTGACAGTGAGAGTTTGCTTTTCTCTCTTTAATCCAGGGAAAATTTTTTTAGAATTCTTTTATTTCTTGAAAAATAAAATCAGCTAAAATCTTTATGTAATCTCTGTGGCTCTTTTCTGGCCTTTACAGCCTCCCCCACCACCCCAGAGTAAAGCATAGAAGTTACAATATACCATCCGACATATATTTGAGATTGTGATGGTGAGAACACACAATCAATGTGTGTTCTAATATGACTCATACTTAATTTTCACTTCAGTTCAGTTCAGGAAGTTAATAAAATGCAAAAGCCCAGTGGCCTTTAATATTGTTTTCTGATGCTTGATGAGGTCCTTGGGTCAGTAGGTTTTCACTATGTAAAATAATTCACAATATCTGAATGACTTTTTTACTCTGTAAACAGCCATTGTAATGTCTCTGGGCATACCTTTTATATATTGTAGCCCATTCTAGATTATTCTGCTCTATTGGAGGGGAAGGAACTCAAGACTAATACTCTCATATTTGAATTGGTGATTTTGCCCATACTGTCAGAAAAATCACCTCTTAATGTGAGGCTATAATTATGCTAAGAAGTGTTTTCTAAATTTAAACAATGTCTATTGAATAATTTTTGAATTTCATAAGAAATAGCTTAATACTAAGCATCAACTTGACATTTTCAAGGGTATGGAATATTGGTACAACACATACAGTTCCTTGTAAATGAAGAAAGAATTATATTTTTTGTAAAACAGTAGAAGGCTTAACATTTTATGATGGGAGTTCCCTAGCAGTCCAGTGGTTAGGACTTGCTACTTTGGCTTGCTGGGGCCAGAGGTCAATCCCTGGTTGGGGAACTAAGATCCTGCAAGATGCCCAGAGTGTGACCAACAACAGCAACAAAAATCTATGATGGATTGACAATTCTGTGGGTCGCGTTTCTGGTTTCCCCTACGTTGAAATTAAAATAGACAACCTCAGAGTGATCAGAAGACTTTAGGAAGGAGTGGTGTTTGAGCAAAGCTTTGAAGCTGGAAGAACTTTATGGGGTTAGTGGTGGGGCTATAGTAGTGATGAGAGAGAAAAATGCTTCAGGCAGAAAGAAGAGCATAAACAAAGGGGCCCTGGTTAGACCAGGACATAGGAACTTTGGGTAACTAAGGGGAGTGGGAGGCTCTCTGTCAAGTTTTAATGTGCAGCTAAGTAGTTAAGGTTTTATTCTGGAGGCAGAGGGAGCCAAGGAGGGTTTTAGAGAGAGACATAACAGGAATAATATTCCAGGAAGATTAATTTGATGACAGGGTACAGGATCCTTGAAGATTTAATCAAATTGATTTAGCATCAGCATTAGAAAGCAAAATAAAGAACAGTGGCTTTTCACTGTTCACATAATTTTAGAATATGATTTAAAGTGTTTTTATGTCATCTCCCTTGATTAATATAGTCAATGCTAAAGTCCAGGAGAACAAATTTGAGTAGAGCTGTGAAAGAGATTTTTTGTTCCTTCAATATTAATAATAACATTGTACATTTGGGGAGCCTATTTTATTGTCCCAAATGCTAACATATTATTTTGTTTTGTTCTTCCATCAACCTGGTAAGGTTAACAGATACTTATAAAAATAACAGGCTTATAAGCCCCTTCCTTTACCTCCATGATTTCCTTTTGATTGCACACATAATTATAGATTTATAGATTAGACTGAATCTTATAGCTATTTCAGTTTTTCTGTCAGGAGTTCAGAGTATTGTTCTATGGATATTTATTTTAAGTAAGCTTGGAGTTTCATTTTGTAGGCATCTTACACTGTGATATTACGGTTGATTCAATTGTATACACTCACAGGAAACACACTTTTTGGAGGAAAATAGATGTGTCATCCAGTTACATGTAAGTGTTTTCAGTACTGTCTTTCCTTTTTCTAAAAAAATATGGTAAAGTGTCTGCCTGCAATGCGGGAGACCTGGGTTCAATTCCTGGGTCGGGAAGATCCCCTGGAGAAGGAAATGGCAATCCACTCCAGCACTCTTGCCTGGAAAATCCCATGGACGGAGGAGCCTGATAGGCTACAGTCCATGGGATTGCAAAGAGTCGGACATGACTGAGCAACTTCACTTCACTTCACTACATTAATATCAATATTAACAGTATATTGTACTTTGTCCAGAAAGGTAAGGTACAAGAAGAGGAAAGAAGCTAAAGGGAATCCTAATTACAGCCAGAGAAGAGATTAAAAAAATTTTTGTTAACTACTGATTTTAAAACTTAAAAAAAACTGATAGAAAACATAGTTTGTATAAATAAATTAAAGGGCTGCATACTATACTTTTAAGGGCTTCCCAGGTGGCACTAGTGGTCAGGAACCCGCCTACTAATGCAGGAGATATACGAGAAGCTGGTTCGATCCCTGGGTCAGGAAGATCCCCTGAAGGAGGGCATGACAACCCACTCCAGTATTCTTGCCTGGAGAATCCTGTGGACAGAGGGTCCTGATGGTGTACAGTCCATAGGGTTGCAAAGAGTCGGACACCACTGAAGTGACTTAGCATGCACATACTATACTTTTAAAAGTATCTGAATATGTTTGGGCGTGAGGAGGAAAGCCCAATAAGACAATCATTTTCTTCGAAACCATTTGACAAAATGGGAACTTAAAATAATTAGCTTACTATTCAAACTCTTTTAATGCGATACATATGTTTATCCATTGAACCAATAGTACCACAATTCAAGTGACACATTATTTCTGGTTTATACAGCTGTAATTGTCATCTTTGTTGTCTACGCCCATGTATACTTCCATCTAACTTTATAAAATCATATAGGGCTCTTTAGACCCTGTATTTGGCATTATCACAATTTTCGCTTGGCTCAGACAGGGCAGGTTGATTATCATTAAAGCGTTATTTATTTCTATTTTATTAAGCCCTTTTTACATTCGTGTTACAGGTTAATTTATACTTTTATTTCATGCACTACTTGGCTTTACTGATTAATATGCCCCGTGGCATTCAATAAAGTCAGGCTGTGGAGGAAATAAGAGTGGTATTAATTTCTAACATTGCTATAAATTTGCCTTAATAAAACTAGCTCAATATCATTACAGAAGTAATACAATGGATACTTTTAAATTGTTAACAAAGATGCAACTAAACAATTTTCCTTCCTGAGTTTAGCATAATCCTACTGCCTTTTCCGTCAAGTGTTGAAATGAAACCTGCCATATATTTTTTCCTTCTGTAAAAGGTAATCTAATCATTGGCGTAACACTACAGTACGCAGCTCTCCATTTGACTTATTCTAACGCCTCATTCAGACTTTTAGGTTACAAATGGTGCAAATTAACACAGGCCCACAGGACCCTGGGGTGAAAGAAACCTTTATTCTTGTAATAATTTTCATAAAGATTAGACTCTGTCTCCGGCATTACTTATTTGTCCTTCTTTAGTGTATTAGTGCTCAATGCCAATAATAAACATTATTATTATGAAATCTGATAATATGGAGGGATAGTGAAAATCTATGTGCTAGATTAATTTTTGTCAGTTTACCCACCACTCCCACCCTAACAGCTCAATTAAATAAGGTTAGAATTAGGATTTATAGGAACTTATAAAGACAAGGACACACTGCCACCCACTGATTTTTGGATCCCAGAATTTTGATGACAAAGAATGTACTCCATTATTAAGTAACCAAATTCATGTTACAAGAGAACACTTATTCTCTACCTGTTATTTATTAGATTGCAACCAAACTGGCCAAAAAATTTTTACAAATGGGAAATTTGCCCTCATCTCTCTTATGCAGAAATAATAAGTATACTTTGTTTACCCTGAATTTCCCTCTTTTTTAGCTTTTCAATAATTTCTTTTTATTCTAAGCATAAATCTAATTTGCATGTTTGGAAGAGTATTTTTCTTTTAAAGTAAAAAACAACTTTTAAAAACTCTTCTTTGCATACAAATATCAGGAACTATGTTCATTCAACAGATATTTATGAATCAGCCTCTGTGCCCGGTACTGATCTCGTCCTGGGACAGGACTGGAAGATGGGCCTTTTGTCTCCTTACAATGTAGGTTTACTCTTTCATTTACTTTAATATAGTAGTGAAATTTCACACATTAGTAAGGAAGATGTTTGGGGACAGGAAAATTCTTTTGGGGGGCTGTATTTGTTTTTTAAATGAATGAGGAACTCCTAGATTCCTTAAATCCCTGTCAATCACAACAAGCATCTTTGCCCATGAAACAGTTCAAGAAGCATTGGAAGAATGAATCATCCTTATACCCACATTCTGCTCAGGGGTTATTTCTTGATTTTTACTACATCAACTTAATGGAGTGATTTTTTTCCACCTACTCAACTCAAATGAATCCAGGTCTAGTAGATAGGTGGATTTGATGTTACCATGCTTTCTCTTACTCATCGTTTGGTTAAAATCACATTTTTAGGTAATTCACATTAAAAAAGATGTGCCTTTCATGTTGATGTATTTATGCAACCTTCTGCTTTATGGAAAAATAAAAAGTCCATCTTTGCTGTTTCTGTTACCCAGTCAACACAGATCCTCTTTGCTCATAAAAATGAGACTTTAAAAAGAAGCAGTTCTAAATCACTGCTTAAATCATTTGTTAGTAAAAAGTTATTTTCAAGGGAATAATCTACATCCTGGATCCTGAGGGTGCTGATTCAAAAGTGAAATGACAATTTTGGAGACCTGGGAATGTCCTATCTTAGAAAGTTAGTTTAAGCAAGTAGAGAACCATTTGTTTCCAGAGACCAATTTATAACCTAAGCCTGGAAAATTAGGAACTTCCACTGGGTTCACGTCTTCAAGTAACCATTTACTCACAATCTGCTGACACTTTGAACTGACTCAATCCATGGAGACAGTAGCCACACTAGCTAGCCTCTGTTAGCTCCAGGAAATCCACTTGTCAGCTACTTTGGAAATAAGAGCTGGGAACGTTTGACCGAAGTTCCTTAATTTTGATGTATCTAGCTGGATTTCTTGAAGTGGACAGACACAATCTTGTTTATTGTGTTTTAGGATGGGTTTGACAATGTCTTTGATTGACCGGTAGCTGCTCAACACACAAGGAACTAAGCACACACACACACCCATACACATGAGCGCACATACACACACATACACACACTTAGTCAATAGGCTACACTAAAACTAAAGTTTCAATAAAATGGGGACATTTTTTCTAGATAAGAATGGGAAAATCAGGTCTGATGGTAGAATGAGTGAGTTACGCAGTGAATTGAAACAGAATATAAGATTATGTATTTTTTAACTAATAGGTAATTAAAATGTATTGTTTATGACACCTCAGGACTTTGAATCCAGGTACAATACATTACTTGGAATCCTCCCATACTATCTAATCCAAAGTCATTGCAAATAAAATACAAATTAAATAATGCCTAAACTGCTCCCAACTTAAAATCTTATTCTATAAGTAAGTCTAAAAACTTTAACAAGTCTGTAAAAATGTATTTTAGGGGCTTCCCTGGTGTCTCAGTGGTAAAGAATCAGCCTGCCAGTGCAGGGGAAACAGGTTCATTTCCTGGTCTGAAAGATCCCCTGGAGAAGGACATGGTAACCCACTCCAGTATCCTTGCCTGGGAAATCCCATGGGCTGAGGAGCCTGGTGGGCTACAGGCTTACCAGGCTGGGGTCACAAAGAGTCAGACATGACTAAAGCAACTAAACAACAACAAAAATTTATCTTAATAAGTCATTCTTTGCAGGGTTTTCTGGGGTGTGATGCTTTCCAGAATGAATCACCTGCAAAAAGATGATAGTTTGGGAGATATTGGTATAAAAAATAGATATTTTCAATATAAAGCAAAGAGAACTTGTTTGACTGGTGAGAACTAGAGAATATTGATGAAACTTTAAATTTCTAAAGATTTAGTCTCAGTTTAAATCTTGATCAGAACTAAGCAAAATATATGCAAATATGAGGTGAAGGGTGCCAAGATTTTTCCTCTCCAGCATTTATTGTTTAAACAACTACTTAAAGAGTTACTACCCTTTGAGGATAAGGATATTTTCTTTTTGAAGGGAAACATTGTACTCTCTAGTAAGACTTGTACTGTCTTTTGTGCCATTATTTATACATTTCCTGTTTAAGGAAATGACTTTTTTTTTTTAACATGATAGTTTAAACTTCAGAATAAATGCTATTGACTTTTAAAATGTCTTATCTTCCCAATGTCATTCTGGGCATGAAGAATAAAGTGTGGAAAATGCTTGTCATAATAATGCTATTGTCAAGAGATTCTCCTTCTTGAATAAAGGGGCTTATGTTTGGTGTTTCTTTTTTTGAGGGCAATTAAGAGAGGGAAAGTAAGTTTTGTAGCTAAAACAAACAGACCCTCTACTTTTAGAGTAATGAGATTTAAAAACACAAAAATACTTATATTATAAATTAAAGAGGAGCAATATCTTCTAAAGACCTCGTTCTCACATTTACAAAGACCGTACAGGTGTCCTCATACAGTTCTAATTAACTCTATTTCCTTTCACTTCTTTTTTTCTGTTCTTCTTGCACTCTTCAAAACCATAATATTAAATTTAATAAAATTTGATTTGCAGTAGTAAGTACAGAAAATAGGAATATCAAAGGTTAATTTCTGCAGTGTCAGATTTTTCAAGTTATATACTGAAGGCATGTTTTACCAGTGAATGTCATGAATGATAATGTGTATTTAGTAAAAGATGTGGATTCCACTGTCAAATGCTAACATTTACTGAGTGGAATCTACTTATATTTTCAGTTAATTTATTCTAGTTCAGTTATTTTTCAGTTATAAAATAAGCAAGGTAGTTCAACAGTTAAAGTATATAATACAACTGTATGTTTTAGCTTTTATCTATATATATTATATATTTTAAAAATCTCTCTATTTCTCTCATTATTGAGGCCATGATCTTAAAAACAAGGTGACCCTTAGTTTTGAAAAGTACAGAGCATTATAATTAATGATAAATTATAGAGTGTCTTAATTGTGCATAATAATAATAGCTAATATTTATTGTATACTAATTTGTGCTAGGCAATATACTAAGTGCTTTAGGTACATTAGTTCATTTAGCCTCACAAGAAGGCCACCGGTTAGTTACTTTTACTTTCATTTAATAGGTGAGAAAACAAACTTGGGGTTGGGTGACTTATTCAAGCTCCCACAGCTGTTAGTGGTAGAGCTGGGATTGAAACCCACGGTTGTCCAGCTAGATACCCAGAGTAGATTAGAGAGAGAGGTTTAACTTACCTGTGAAATTTTTGATTAGTTAATATGATGCTAAAAATATAATAATCATGATAAGCCGAGAAATGTTAGAAGGCAGGGTTTGAGGGACAAATATATGACCCATAACAGTTTTCCCCTTCAGAAGGCATGAGTGAGGCAGAGTAGAAGAGAGAGCGATGGTAGTCCTGTAGAACTGTGACGGAACCTTCAATTATTTGCCCAGTTCATTACTTCACTTACCTAGCTGTTTGCTGTTCCCTGTGTTAATTTATTCTAGTTCAGTTATTCTAGTTCAGTTATTTTTCAGTTATAAAATAAGCAAGGTAGTTCAACAGTTAAAGTATATAATACAACTGTATGTTTTAGCTTTTATCTATATATATTATATATTTTAAAAATCTCTCTATTTCTCTCATTATTGAGGCCATGATCTTAAAAACAAGGTGACCCTTAGTTTTGAAAAGTACAGAGCATTATAATTAATGATAAATTATAGAGTGTCTTAATTGTGCATAATAATAATAGCTAATATTTATTGTATACTAATTTGTGCTAGGCAATATACTAAGTGCTTTAGGTACATTAGTTCATTTAGCCTCACAAGAAGGCCACCGGTTAGTTACTTTTACTTTCATTTAATAGGTGAGAAAACAAACTTGGGGTTGGGTGACTTATTCAAGCTCCCACAGCTGTTAGTGGTAGAGCTGGGATTGAAACCCACGGTTGTCCAGTTAGATACCCAGAGTAGATTAGAGAGAGAGGTTTAACTTACCTGTGAAATTTTTGATTAGTTAATATGATGCTAAAAATATAATAATCATGATAAGCTGAGAAATGTTAGAAGGCAGGGTTTGAGGGACAAATATATGAACCCATAACAGTTTTCCCCTTCAGAAGGCATGAGTGAGGCAGAGTAGAAGAGAGAGCGATGGTAGTCCTGTAGAACTGTGACGGAACCTTCAATTATTTGCCCAGTTCATTACTTCACTTACCTAGCTGTTTGCTGTTCCCTGTGTTAATTTATTCTAGTTCAGTTATTCTAGTTCAGTTATTTTTCAGTTATAAAATAAGCAAGGTAGTTCAACAGTTAAAGTATATAATACAACTGTATGTTTTAGCTTTTATCTATATATATTATATATTTTAAAAATCTCTCTATTTCTCTCATTATTGAGGCCATGATCTTAAAAACAAGGTGACCCTTAGTTTTGAAAAGTACAGAGCTGGTGGTGTGCAAAGGTGTGCAAAGGTGAGTAAGCAATAATGCCCACCTTTAAGGAGTTTACAGTCTTCTGAGGCCATAGACCATCACACAAATGGTGCGGTGGTTTAAGAACTGTCAGGGATTGTACAGATTACAAAGGAAGGTGTGTAATCCAGAAAGGGGTGGGTGGTTTGCGGGAAGGAGACTTGTCCTGAAGTTTGAAGATGTTTGTGAGGCAGGCAGATGTTTGTGAAGTGTGAGGCAGGAGGGTAGGTAATATAAAGACTGCCTGTGTGCTCAGCTGTGTCTGACTCTTTGCGACCCCATGGACTGTAAACCGCCTCTGTCCATGGAATTCTCCAGGCAAGAGTATTGGAGTGGGCTGCCATTTCCTTCTCCGAAAGGTTCCTAACCCAACTCAGGGCCTGAACCCAGGTCTGCTGCATTGCAGGCAGATTCTCTACTGTCTGAGTCACCAGGGAAGCCTAATGTAAAAGGCAAGAGAGTCCAGATGAGTTTGGGTAGATTAGCAGGGCAGTGGATGAGTCTGAAGACAGACATACAGACCAAGTCCTCCAGAGCTTGGGATCATGGAGGTTCATATGAAGGCTCTGGAGAAGAAGCATAGTTGGATTTATACGTTAGGACACCAGTCTGGCTAAAGTGTGGGGAGGCGTCACACTAGAGAGGATGAGTTAGTAGGTGGTTGGAGGATGGGAGGGAAATGACCTCCTGATGGTGGGCGTTGGGGAGAAGGTGATATCTCAGGGTATTGAAGAAACCAAGAGAAGAATTTCAAGGAGCAAGGAAGTCAACAGTGTCAAATGATGTAGAGAAAAGCTGTTCACTGGTTTAAGTAACTTGAAGGTAGGTCCCTGGTGATTTGCTAGAGCAGTCTTGGTGAGTGGTTCAGGAAGAAGCTAGTGGAGCTGAATGACCACGGATGAGTGGGAAGGAAGTACAATGAACTTTCTGAACTTTCTTCTTTTCTACTCCCTGTGCTGATTTCTTCCTTTGCTTCCAATCCAGGGAAAGAAAAAAATACTTCCTGGGCAATTATTGAAAACCAGTATATTGTGTAAGCCTTACAATGACCTGCTGTATGGTGGAAGTATGGTCTTCATTTTGTAGGCAGAGTGTGGAGGATGTGAGAGGTTTGTTCATCAGCCCAAGGCCCACAGTTGGCAAGTAGGAAGGCTCCAGGCCAAGTCCGGGCCTCATTCCAGAGCTGACACTCTAGCCACTGCATTTGTCTAGAATTTAGTGTCTTTGTATTTGGCTCTTGTTTCCTCTCCTCCCAAGTCTGCTTGCACTCATAGAGTTAATAAACTCATTCTCGCAAAAGCACAAATGACGGATAAAGCCTAATATGTTTGTTTTTTTTTAATGCATTTTTGGAATGATCATTGGATATGGTGATTTTATATTTTTTATTGTATAATTTTAATGTTACATTTAATATGTTATGTTTAGGAAATGTACAAACAGGAGAGGGAACAAAACCTGACTGTATAATTTGATTAAGTATTGCCAAACCTCCAAATATTTCTCAGTCTCCCTCCCTATCTCATTACCCAACTCCCAAAGGCAACCCCTAGCCTGACTTTTGTGACATTATTTCCTGGGTGTTTCTCCATAGTTTTCTCATCTAAGTTGCTGCTGCTGCTGCTGCTGCTGCTAAGTCACTTCAGTTGTGTCCGACTCTGTGCGACCCCATAGATGGCAGCCCTCCAGGCTCTGCCGTCCCTGGGATTCTCCAGGCAAGAACACTGGAGTGGGTTGCCATTTCCTTCTCCAATGCATGAAAGTGAAAAGTGAAAGTGAAGTNCTGGGATTCTCCAGGCAAGAACACTGGAGTGGGTTGCCATTTCCTTCTCCAATGCATGAAAGTGAAAAGTGAAAGTGAAGTCACTCAGTCGTGTCCGACTCTTAGTGACCCTGCGGACTGCAGCCCACCAGGCTCCTCTGTCCTTGGGATTTTCCAGGCAAGAGTACTGGAGTGGGGTGCCAATGTCTTTTCCTCGTCTGTTATGTATCCCTAAACAACATAGTTTAGTTTGAACTGTTTTGGCAGTTTAGGTAAATGAAATTATGTGTGTTCTTCTGTGTCTTGCTTCAGTTGTTCAGAATCATACTGTGAGATTCATCCATGTTGTGTGTGGCATTATTGCATTTATTTTCAATGCTGAATAATATTTCATTGTATGAATTTACCATGTTACTTGTCCATTTTATTGTTTAGGGATATGTGAGTTCTTTCTAGTTTTGAGCGATTAAGACCAATGTTGTCCTTTTTAAAATTAAATTGAAGGCGAGAAACTCTAAGAATGCTTTTAAACATTTAAAAATATTTTAGGAGGTTGGGAGCCCTTTCCAATCTTCTGGAACTGAAACCCCACAGGTGGTTCCTGTGAGGTTCCTGATCT
The DNA here is from genome assembly GCA_006410935.1 of Redunca redunca. NCBI lineage: Eukaryota > Metazoa > Chordata > Mammalia > Artiodactyla > Bovidae > Redunca > Redunca redunca. The sequence continues at coordinate 54,298 of SJYQ01000739.1, forward strand.
GCTTACTCATGAGGCCAAGCTTGAGGACTGTGAGGGGCGTTTCTAAATTAAAATGTTTAAAGAGGTCAGGTGAACTGAAAAAACAAAGAAACAGTTGTTACCAGATCTCCCATTTCCCCTAGCTCTTCCACTTCATTGTTGCAATCTTAGCTAAAGGCAGTCAGCTTACATATTTTCCTACATCAGTCCTTTGATCAGCAAAGTAATTTCTTTTCCTTCCGCTGTACAGATCTTTTAATTATAGCAAGCTTGTTCTTTGAAGAACAAACATGGTAAAAAAAAAATGAGCAACTTGAATAATTTTTAGTGACCATCTAAAATAACAGATTTTAGTTGACTATCTAGAATAACTGATTTTGCATAATTATTTAATTTTTGTAAAATGTATCATCGAAATATAATACAACTGGTAATAAGGTCACAGTGTATTGTATGTTTAATAACATAGACAAATAACAAAATAACAATATAGACAAAGTGTGATAGTGGTTCAGAGTACAGGCTCTGGAGACAGACTGAGATCAGATTCTAGGTTTATTTCCTATGTCAGCTGGGTGAATTCCTCAACCTTTCAGACTCAGCTATCCTGAGCTGATAAGGACAGGATAAATAAGCTGATAAATAAGGACAGGAGCAGTATTTATTTTACAGGGCTGTTGTGAGCATCCAATAAGAAAATGTGAAGTACTTAACACAGTGTCTACTTAAGCAATGTTCAATAAATGTTAGATTCTGTTGATACATTTAACCCATCAAAAAGGGCAGAATAACCAGAAGATTTATGAGCAGATCTTGCCAGATAGTCATCTACTTATGTCATAGCAATTATTCAACATGGAATAGGCTCTTCTACTGTGCTAGAGGCTGTGGGTTACACAAAAGAACGATTCGTGGAGATAAGCATTAGGAAATCAGAGACAAGTGGCAACCTTAATAAAATACACTTGGAAACATGAAGTAGGAAGTGATTATGGATCAGTCAGGAGTACAACTTTCCAGGCCTTGTATTTTGAAGCTGATGAGCAGTAGACGTAACTTTGCCAAAGTGAAAGTTGAAGTTCCTTCATCCAGAAAATATATGAGTGCAAAGAACAGAGAAAGAGTAAGACTACTTTTCTGAGGTGTTAGTAATATGTGATGTTGGGTGAAGAAGGGAAAAATAGTTGGTGGAATATTTTATAAGCCGCGTCTCTAAGATTCAGGTATATATTGGTTGTTGTTTAGTCGCTAAGTCGTGTCCCACTCTTTGCAACCTCACGGACTGTAGCCCACCAGGCTCCTCTGTCCATGGGATTTCCCAGGCAAGAGTACTGGAGTGGGCTGCCATTCCCTTCTCCAGGGGATCTTCCTAACCTAGGAATCAAACCCAGGTCTCCTGCATTGCAGGCAGATTCTTTACCAACTGAGCCACCAAGGAAACCCCCAGTTTCAAACTATAAACCCTTAAGGTAAAATTTGGCAGATTATAGGAAAATGGTAATATTTTGGGAAAATAAACTTCATCTTTTCCTTTTCGTGATCAGTGTATAAATAATGAAGTACTTTGCCCATTTCAAAGACTTAAGATTCATGTTGAAAAACCTTGAGGTGTGAAGTTCCCAAGAGTGATTAAACATTTATTCTTCTTTTCCTTTATCTTTTACAAATGCCTCTTTTTCTACTGCTTCGATTTTAAGTTTGAAGAAAAATTTATTTTATAGTTTGGCTATAGGAATTGTTCACCAAATCTTACATAAGCTCCGCTCACTTGATGACTCCCCCAGATCAATAGAATCCACTAGATGGCGCCCAGATCTACCGCTGTGTCTTGCCTCCTCTGGCTGCTGATCTGGGAACAGCTGTGGGTTGTCTAAAAATGGCTGGAGAGATCAGTACCGTCCATGTGCAGCAGCTTCCTTAAGGTCTGCTCCAAAATGCTGTTAAGCCTGGTGCTCCTTCAAATTGTTACTGTAATGGAATCACCTAATATGGGCAATGATGGTGTGGTTTTGGGTATGAGAAAGCCGGCAGTTTTGCTCTATGAGACTTAGCCACAAGCAGGCAGGCAGACAGGCATTAGCTGCAGTCCACAGGCAAATAGCATGCAGGCGGCTTCGAAGCTACATAGAAGCCTCTCCTTGAAGCCAAAGTATTGGTTTAGGCAACGATAGTTTTGTTTATGGGAAAGGGAAAAGGGGACAACAGGAAGAAGGTATCACAATGGGAGAGATTATTTTAATACTAGCTTTCATGTAGGCATAATCCTCTCATTTCTGTCAGGCAATTGAACATTCTGCTTGCTATTCAAAATAGAGGATATATTCTCATGTAGATTTCAGAGAGTGGGAAATGAGGTTATTTTGTTTTTCTTTGGAAATAGCACTGGGCAGTTTCATTTATTTCACGAATGAAATGCTAAAGGTTTTGTAAAATTATCTTATACTTTATTAATATTCTAAAAAGGGACAGATTTCTTCCTTCCAATTCAAGGTAGTGGATAATGACTTTGGCAGCACTTCCCTGCCTTTTTCAAGTTTATGGAAACCCATTTCTCATCATTAGGCTGAAGATGCAGATAAGAAGGGATGAGCCTTATTCTGGAACTTGTCACATCAGTGTTGCTTCTTAGGTGATTAAAAAGAAGCAGCGGGATCTTGGAGANAAGGAAATGGCAACCCACTTCAGTGTTCTTGCCTGGAGAATCCCAGGGACGGTGGAGCCTGGTGGGCTGCCGTCTATGGGGTTGCACAGAGTCGGACATGACTGAAGTGACTTAGCAGCAGCAGCAGCAGCAGCATGTGAGTGAGTGAATGAAGTTGCTCAGTTGTGTCCCACCCTGCAATCCTGTGGACTGTAGCCTACCAGGCTCCTCAGTCCATGGAATTTTCCAGGCAAGAGTACTGGAGTGGGTTGCCATTTCCTTCTCCAATGAGTGCATGTAGTTTTCTTTCAATATCTGTGCAAAATATTATTGGGGAATGGACATTTTAAATGTCAGTTTTTATGTTGACTTTTTGCCTGTTGTGTAGTGGCTCATGAGGATTTTTCGCTGGAGAATCTCCTGCATTTTAAGGTCCTTTGCTCATTATGGGCATCTTAGCACATTTTTCATTAGTATTTCTCATTCAAAGGGGGCCTCATTTTCTATTAGAATGTTACCAGTATGGCACAATATATATATTTTTTATGGTTGGTAAAAGTATTTATTTGGTGGTAGGGAGGAGGCACTGAGCCCAATCTCCCAGTGAGGTCTTTCACAGAGAATCATATGATGTAAATTTGAGTGTGGGTAGGTGTCTTTATGATGGAAAAGCAATAATTTAGTCTATAGGTGGTTGCTTGATCTATATGCTAATAACACCTCTTCCCCACCCCCAAGAACTGACAGATTTCCATTAAGTTAGTAAATTGACTTGTTGCTTAGCCTCACATAGATGTATACCAAGAGCAGGCAATCCAGTTACGTTGTGAGACCTAATTCATCAATTTAAACTCATTTTATCTGAAATGCAGTAACAATTGCTAAGTTTTCCTAGTGTAAAAATAGCCTAAATTAATTATTCTAGGCTGTCTTTAAACCACACTAAATAACAGGATTAATAAGTAAACCTTTAGGTAATTCAGTGGTGCTTAATAAGGAAATCCCATTGATTTACATAAAATTAAAACTGTAAAAATTACCTATAGAAGTCCTATTGTTTAAAATAACATAAGCAATTATCCTTCAATTAAAATAATAATAAAAAATAAACTTTTAAGAAAAGCTTTGTAAAAACATAGCTTGGCCAGTGAATTTAATTTCTCCATAATATGATAGATTCAATAGAGATGGTTGCCTTGTGAAACTGAATTCTCCATCTATAATGTGATTTTGTTCTAAATCCATTATAAGAGGTAAACTGCTTCGATTACCACGATTACCACGGCCATGTGGTTATTAGCCTACATTCTCTAAGAAAGAATAAAGCTCTATACTTTGTAGACATTTAATAAACATTAATTTTGTAATTAGCAGTTTAAAAATAATCTCCAAATAGATGCAGATCTGTTTGCATTTAAACCCTTTCTCAGTAAGTAAGAGGATCCAGGAAACTTTGGGAAGGTTTATGATTCTCCAAAAGAAAGTGTGCTTAAAGCTTGGAAGGGAACATTTTACAGTTTTCCCCCACCCTGCATCTTCCTTCTGCCGATATCAATAATCCCAAGCTACAGTGAAGGGAAGAGTTAAAAAAAAAAAAGAACACTCCCCTCCCCAGTTTTCAATTTATTTTTTATTTCAGTTGGAAAATCCCCATTGAATGAGTTAAAAAAAATTAAATGTATCCTGGGAACATGCCGTTCAGGATTTTGGAATGGGAACTTCAAACGAAGTTGGTAAAGGAGTCAAATGCGTAAGTGGAAACTCTGAGGAAGCTGGCAGTGAGAGACTGGAAATCAGGCAGTCATTTACGCTTACTCCACCAAGAGCGAGTACAAAGAAGGGAGCTGGCACGGCCCTGGCTCAGAATTCTCCTCTCAGGAACTGAGGGAGAGAGATTCCCAGCATCTGTTTCCTCAACTATCACCCAGAGGATACTGGTGTAAATCACAGGGAATAAAAATAGCCTTAGAAGTCTAGTTCCAAACAAATGAGACACGGCGGATATTTGATAGTGGTGTAGAGTCTCTTCACCCCCAATTCCTCGTTAGTTAATTAACAAATATATTTTTATTTTACATTAATGAGCTATAGTGCTTAAGTTGTTCATCAAAATGTTGAGCAAAATCTTGATATTTTTATTGATCTGAATTGAATTATAACCTAAATATTATTAATTTATTTAATATTAAATATTAAAATCTGAACCATGTAGTTATGTAGAGGTTAGTCTATCACCAGTAATCACAGATGTTAAAGATTTGCCTCAGATACAAAAAATATGTGTTTCTGAAATTTTAAAAAATGCTGTGAGCTTCTTACCATAATGTCAATTGCTAGTGGACTGATAATATCACTCTGCATTTTGGTTGCAGGAAATTTTATGGCTAGACTCTTACAGTTTAACACAACTTAAGATCCTTTAAGGCTATATTTCACACAAAAGGAACTATTTCTTAGGTCTGGCTAGACTTGTAGTTTGATATTAACTTATAGCTTCAGGTTTTCAACAAAACAGCAGCTTTAATAGATGAGATTAGCAAGTGGTGAAAAGTTCAAAGCATTTAATGGAATTGATCTACTAAATTAGCATTGACAATTTTTAGTGGCTATCTTAAATATACATTATTATCATGAAAGAATTAGTCCAATTAAGCCCTTACATTTGGAAGATGCCCAGTCTGACCTTGTTCTACTCAATGTGAAAAGTGAGTGGGTCTCTGGGTTTATTTAAATTTGGTGCTAAATCAATAGGTTTTGGGCCCCTATCATTGGTTTTTGGAAAGAAAAAGCAACCCAAAGGCTTTTTATGGTGACACATGGGTGATTAAAATGTTTATATATTGCAAATAAAAACAGTGGCCGAAGAATAGAAAAATATAACCTTCAATAAATAGGTCGAAAGAATCAACAAGAGTTGGATTGTTTTCTTGCTATTTCCCACTACAACCATATATTACTGTGTATACTAGCAACCCACTCCAGTATTCTTGCCTGGAGAGTCCCATGGACAGAGGAGTGAGGCGGGCTATAGTCCATAAGGTGGCAAAGAGTCAGACACAACTGAGCGACTAACACTTTCACTTTCATTCTGAACACATTATTTTCATTTTGAAATTGAAATAACTATATTTAATATCATTTTATTTAGAACATTCTGAATTAAGTAGCCAGCTAATTTAAAAAGAATTGAAATTTATGTAAATATACATAAAGGAATAATCATGTTATTTTCCAGGAATCTACATTTTATACATCCACAGTGTATTTTATATTCTATTGATGTAGACCTCTATGGTACTTTGAACATAAATATCATGAAAATAAAGTTGAGTTTTGCGTTTTTAGCTTAATTGTGCAAAACTTCTGATGGTGGCTGATTACTCATATTTATCGTGAAGCTGTGGGGCCCAGGCTCTGGAATGGGCTTGCTTTTGAAAGGCCAGCTCCTTAATTCACAGGGGCTCATGTGTAATCTTCATCACTGCAGCTGAGGAGTCAGCTCTTTTGTGAAAGCATTCAGGAAAATGTACTTTAGTTTTGTTACTGTTGCTGTTATCCAGGCTAGACTACTGGAGTGGGTTGCCATTCCCTTCTCCAGGACATCTTCCCAATCCAGGGATTGAACCCAGGTCTCCCACAATCCAGGCAGATTTTTTACTGTCTGAACCAGTAGGGAAGCCCCTATTATCCATTATCCATTACAAGGTTTAATGGTTCATTTCTCTAATCTGACTCATTTGAAAAGACCCTGATGCTGGGAAAGATTGAAGGCAGGAGGAGAAGGGGATGACAGAGGATCAGGTGGTTGGATGGCATTACCAACTCAATGGACATGAGTTTGAGTAAACTCCTGGAGTTGGTGATGGACAGGGAGGCCTGGCATGCTGCATTCCATGGGGTCACAAAGAATCGGACACAACTGAGCGACTGAACTGAACTGAACTTCCCTAATCTGGGCTTTAGAGCCAGCCATTCTGGCTTATTTCTAGTAGAAAAAGACATTTCCTTTATGTAAGATATCTTTAGAGTTTGAGCATTGTAACTAATATACCTCTAGCTCTCTCTTCCAGAAAAGGAATGATTTGGTTCTATAAACTGAGTAATCCCATTCTCATTTATCAACATCCTCCCCACACCCAGCATTCTAAATTCTCTTCTGAATGGTTAGAAAATTATTCATATCCATCTTAAAATACAGAGCTCCAGGGAGGACCTTAGTGTTTTAGAGGGGTACCCTAAGGAAGATGGGATGCTGATCTCATTCATTCTTAAGGATATATTGATAGACTCCTCTTGCCAGAATCTGCTTGGTACAGGGAATACAGCAGGGAGAAAATGAACCTGAGTGACAGAAAGATGTGCCAACAAATAATGGCAATTTATTTACTACTGTATGTGCTACTGCTAATGTGAGTGTGTGCAACGTGCATTTGTATGCCATAGTCCTAATTCCATATCCATTGTCAGAACAGGATTTTAAGCTGCCATTACAGTGTCTATGGAGATCCAACCAGTCCATTCTGAAGGAGATCAGCTCTGGGATTTCTTTGGAAGGACTGATGCTAAAGCTGAAACGCCAGTACTTTGGCCACCTCATGTGAAGAGTTGACATATTGGAAAAAATTCTGATGCTGAGAGGGATTGGAGGCAGGAGGAAAAGGGGACGACAGAGGATGAGATGGCTGGATGGCATCACTGACTCGATGGACATGAGTCTGAGTGAACTCCGGGAGTTGGTATTGAATAGGGAGGCCTGGCGTGCTGCGATTCATGGGGTCGCAAAGAGTCGGACATGACTGAGCGACTGAGCTGAACTGAACAGTGTCTATTGGTAGTCTGATTTCAATCTAAATACTTTATTTCCCACAACCTAGGTATACGTGGAGCACATTTTTCATACGAAGTTATATGCTGAAGTTTGCTTCTAGATATTTGTGCAGTTTCATCTTCAATTGTTATTTTACCTTCTGAACACCCTTTCCACGCATCTGTTGTTCAGTCTGATGTTACAGAGCATCATTTGTGATCTCCTACATTTCAATGTTTTTATTGTTGCTCCCTAGCCACGCTGTAGTTAGCTAATGGACAGTTGTGTGCTCCTAGTCATATTTTCCCAGTGTGATCTTATAGGACAGATCAAAAGCCTTCCTAAAGTCAAGCTAGATTTCACCATTTTATTTCCTGTGACCTACAGTAAGATGACTGTATATTATCAGGTAAAGAAAAGTTCTTTGCAAAGTCATTTTGGTTATTCAGGGTTGGATAATTGCAAACACTCAAGAATTCTGGTTATTTTTGGTCCTTTTTTCAGTCTGTAGGCATCTACTCAGTTCTCTGATCATTACAACCAAAGTAGAGACAATTATTTTGACATTCTCTGTATTGACAGATGGGAAAAATCAGAGCAAGGGTATCTGAAAAGTGGACAAGGCTTCTTCATCCTGGTCACAATTTGTGATGTGTCTGTATTAGTGCCTTCATAGTCCTGTAATAATTGTGACATGATGCCAGCTTTTATTTGGTCACTATGGGAAAGTTTTCTGCATTTATACACCAAAATCAGATTGATTATATTCTTTGCAGCCAAAGATGGAGAAGTTCTATACAGTCAGCAAAAACAAGACCGGGAGCTGACTGTGTCTCGGATCGTGAACTCCTTATTGCCAGATTCAGACTGAAATTGAAGAAAGTGGAGAAAACCACTAGACCATTCAGGTATGACCTAAATCAAATCCCTTATGACTATACAGTGGAAGTGAGATAGATTTAAGGGACTAGATCTGATAGACAGAGTGCCTGATGAACTATGGATGGAGGTTCGTGACATTGTACAGGAGAGAGAAATCAAGACCATCCCCAAGAAGAAGAAATGCAAAAAAGCAAAATGGCTGTCTGAGGAGGCCTTACAAATAGCTGTGAAAAGATGGGAATTGAAAAGCAAAGGAAAAAGGAAAGATATACCCATTTGAATGCAGAGTTCCAAAGAATAGCAAGGAGAGATAAGAAAGCCTTCTTCAGCAATCAATGCAAAGAAATAGAGGAAAACAACAGAATGGGAAAGACTAGAGATCTCTTCAAGAAAATTAGAGATACCAAGGCAACAATTCATGCAAAGATGGGCTCAATTAAGGACAGAAATTGTATGGACCTAACAGAAGCAGAAGATATTAAGAAGAGGTGGCAAGAATACACAGAAGAACTGTACAAAAGAAGATATTCATGACCCAGATAATCATGATGTTATGATCACTCATCTAGAGCCAGACATCCTGGAATGTGAAGTCAAGTGGGCCTTAGAAAGCATCACTATGAACAAAGCTAGTGAAGGTGATGGAATTCCAATTGAGCTCTTTCAAATCCTAAAAGATGATGCTGTGAAAGTGCTACACTCAATATGTCAGCAAATTTGGAAAACTCAGCAGTGGCCACAGGACTGGAAAACGTCAGTTTTCATTCCAATCCCAAAGAAAGGCAATGCCAAAGAATGCTCAAACTACCGCACAATTGCACTTATCTCATATGCTAGTAAAGTAATGCTCAAAATTCTCCTAGCCAGACTTCAGCAAAACGTGAACTGTGAACTTCCAGATGTTCAAGCTGGTTTTAGAAAAGGCAGAGGAACCAGAGATCAAATTGCCAACATCCGCTGGATCATGGAAAAAGCCAGAGAGTTCCAGAAAAACATCTATTTCTGCTTTATTGACTATGCCAAAGACTTTGACTGTGTGGATCACAAGAAACTGTGGAAAATTCTGAAAGAGATGGGAATACCAGACCACCTGACCTGCCTCTTGAGAAATCTGTATGCAGGTCAGGAAGCCACAGTTAGAACTGGACATGGAACAACAGACTGGTTCCAAATAGGAAAAGGAGTACATCAGGGCTGTATATTGTCACCCTGCATATTTAACTTCTATGCAGAGTACATCATGAGAAACACTGGGCTGGAAGAAACACAAGCTGGAATCAAGATTGCTGGGAGAAGTATTAATAACCTCAGATATGCAGATGACACCACCCTTATGGCAGAAATTGAAGAAGAACTAAAGAGCCTCTTGATGAAAGTGAAAGAGGAGAGTGAAAAAGTTGGCTTAAAGCTCAACATTCAGAAAACGAAGATCATGGCATCCAGTCCCATCACTTCATGGCAGATAGATGGGAAATGGTGGAAACAGTGGCTGACTTTATTTTTGGGGGCTCCAAAACCACTGCAGATGGTGACTGCAGCCATGAAATTAAAAGACGCTTACTCCTTGGGAGGAAAGTTATGACCAACCTAGACAACATATTAAAAAGTAGAGATGTTACTTTGCCAACAAAGGTCCATCTAGTCAAGGCTGTGGTTTTTTCCTTGGTGGACTTCCCTGGTGGCTCAGATGGTAAAGCATCTGCCTACAATGCAGGAGACCCAGGTTAAATCCCTGGATCAGGAAGATCTTCTGGAGAAGGAAATGGCAACCCACTCTAGTATTCTTGCCTGAAAATTCCGTGGGCAGAGAAGCCTGGTAGTCTACAATCCATGGGGTCACAAAGAGTCGGACACGACTGAGTGACTTCACTTCACTTCACTTTATGGTTTTTCCAGTGGTCATGTATGGATGTGAGAGTTGGACTATAAAGAAAATCTGAGTGCAGAAGAATTGGTGCTTTTGAACTGTGGTGTTGCAGAAGACTCTCGAGAGTCCCTTGGACTTCAAGGAGATCCAACCAGTCCATCCTAAAGGAGATCAGTCCTGGGTATTCATTGGAAGGACTGATGTTGAGGCTGAAACTCCAATACTTTGGCCACCTGATGTGAAGTGCTGACTCATTGGAAAGGACCCTGGTGCTGGAAAAGATTGAAGGCAGGAGGAGAAGGGGACAACAGAGGATGAGATGGTTGGATGGCATCATCAACTCGATGGACATGGGTTTGGGTGGACTTCGGGAGTTGGTGATGGATAGGGAGGCCTGGCGTGCTGCGACTCATGGAGTTGCAAAGAGTCGGACACGACTGAGCAACTGAACTGAACTGATGGGAAAGTTTTCTGCATTTATTGGTTTGTAATACATCATTTAGGTTTATTGTGGTAAAAAAGGACACTAGATAACAAATTAATAAAACAACAGACCACCTGTAATTCTAAGGGTTGTTAACATTTTGGTATATACTTTTCTGTTGTGTATGTATAGGCCTATGTGTATAAAATGTGTACTTTAAACATACATACTATTTTGGAGCCTCCTTTTTTCATTTAGAACTATATAGAGTTCACTATTATAAGGTAATGCACATCATATAACCATAGAAATTCAACTTTTCAATATCACACCTCAATTGTTGGCTTTTAAAACTCCTAAATAATACTTCCCTAATTCCCTGAGTAAAAGGAAACCTCGCCTTCATCATACCTTTCTTGTGGCATTATCTGTTTTTAAATTTAAGTAGAATCCTTATAGGACAGGGAAATGGCAACACACTCCAGTATTCTTGCCTAGAGAATCCTGTGGACGGAGGAGCCTGGTGGGCTCCTGTCCGTGGAGTCACGCAGAGTCGGACACAACTGAAGTGACTTAGAATACATGCATGCATTGGAGAAGGAAATGGCAACCCACTCTAGGATTCTTGCCTGGAGAATCCAAGGGACAGAGGAGCCTGATGGGCTGCCATCTATGGGGTTGCACAGAGTCGGACACAACTGAAGTGACTTAGCAGCAGCAGCAGCAGCAGAATCCTTATAGCAACTGTGGTCTCTGAGAAAAGGATCTGATCATGATTTATTCTTATGTTCCTTAACTTTTTGCTGCATATTAAATATTTATTGAATACATGAATAAGTGAATTTTAGCGTGGAAATTGAAATTCTGAAACTTTATGTTTTGATCTAGAGAATTCTTCCTCTAATTTTAGTTGGTGATTCAGTTTACTCAGGGAGAGAAAGAAAATAAAGCAATTTCTCACTTAGCTAGTATGAAGTATGCTATAGAAGGCAAGGTACCACATGGCTGAAAACAGTTTCCTAATATTACCTGTTTGGATGAAGCTCTTTCTATATACTACAATGCTTTAGTACTTTTTTTTCTAGCAAATGAAACATGAGAGTAAATGTTTAGAAAATACAAAAGAAAAAAAACCCCAACCAACCTGTACGACTACTACTGAGAAATAAACCTATTATTATTTCAATGTATGCCATTCCAGTCTTTCTTTTCTATGTATATAAAATTTGATTTTCACTTAATTTTTATTAAAATGGGATCTTAATTGTTTACTACTTATAACTTCTTTTTCTCACGAATATAAACATCTTTACATGACAAATGTATGCCTAATAACCAATATTGATGGTTGTATAGTATTCCACTATGGTGAAATACCAAAATGTATTCACTCTATCACCCCCTAATTGGGTATTTAAGTTGTTATATACTTTATACATTAGAAACAACATTGTAACAAATAACGTGGTTCATATACTTTGGGCACTTGTCAAGGAAAGATTTTAAAAATTCTCTTTTAAACTACCAAAGTTTAAGTAAGCTTATAGTCCTCTTTCCTATCATCTCAAAATAAAAATAAAATATAGCTTATTTAACTTTTATCAGTGTATGAGATAGACTGAGATTTAAGAAATTTCTTGTTGAATCAGGGCAAACTACCCTAATCTATGGTAATAGAATTACTTCCTGTCTCAAGTTGATTCTAGAAAAATCAATTTGAGTTCTTTTGTGGCATGCAAAGTAGCCTTCTTTCTCAATCATATGAGAATTGAAATGTTCATATTTCCTGGAAGAAGTTGATACCTAGCTAAATCTTTCTGTAATTTCATAAAACTATATGTTTGTGGGAGATTGGTTTCTGTGATCAACTATGTTCTCCAGTTTCCAAGTGAGTAGGGACAGCAGGAATCACTCTTCTCATTCGTTGGTGAGAATAACAACTAATAGGAACAGCCAAGTCAGCATAGCTGGCTTTGAAAATGAGGACAGTATACAGCACTGCTTTCAGTTAGAAAACATGATGCAAGTTGCATCCATACTTGTGAGAGTCTTTTGTTCATATTATTTTGTACTGGGGTATAGGAAACGGCAATCCACTCCAGTATTCTTGCCTGGAGAATCCCATGGACGGAGAAGCCTAGTAGGTTACAGTCCACGGGGTCGCAAAGAGTCGGACACGACTGAGCGACTTCACCTCACCTCACCTCTCCTCATAGCCACAATGCTGTGACAGTTTCAGGTGAACAGTGGAGGGACTCAGCCACACATATACATATATCCACTCTCCTCCAACCCCGCCACCTCGATCCCAGCTGCCAAATAAAGATTTGTTATTCTTGATAAAAGCACTTATATTTGCCTCTGCTGTTGCTTTAACGTTAAGCAATGTTTATGGGTAAGTTCTTGTTTACACTAGATCAAAACATTTGCATGAAGAAGAATGGCATAGTAAGGTCACTGGGTGTGGAGTAGGAAGATTAGGAATTCTAGCATTTTTTGTGTTGTCATACTGGCTAAGTCATATAATCTTCTTGGCCTTTACAACTTAATATTACAAAAAACTAATATTAACAATTGTTTACTAAATTGTAGGTTCTTAGTGTTCCTCCCAAATCCCAAATGAATACTTATTTTATTTAATCCTCAGGAAACAAATGAGGTAAATACCATTATAACCCTATTTTACAGATGAGAATACTGAGAGAGGTGGTTGACTTAACTTAGTAGAAAAGAAGGTGATGGAGTCAGGATTTGAACCCTGAATTCCAGCGTATGAACTCTTAATGACAACACTGGGTTGCCTGAGTCTTTTTTAAAATATAAGGGTAGAACCTTCTCAGTCCCTTCTCTCCGTAGCTCAAATGAAGCTCTAACTTCAAGTAAAATGCACTGGATTTTAGATGGTTTATATACATCCCCAAGCATCACCATAATCTGCCTTTTCAAAATTTTTAATCCAAATGCTTTACCTTCTGTGTTCCAAGCCTCTGTGTTTTGACAGTAGTCTGGTCGAGGTGAAGAAATCAAAAACTATAGGAGATGTCCACTTTAAATTGTTATAGTTAAATATGTTGGGAAAAGTTACACTTATTACTAGGTAAAAGCTTTGAAAATCGGAATTGCAGCATTTATCCATTTTAATGGCATCTACCATGCTAGATTTTAAAAGAATTTTAGCCATTTGATTTGGCATAGAGGAAACACTGAAGCAACATTATACATTTTGGGAATGGGTAAGAAAAGAAAAAGTTGCTGCTGCTTTTGTTTAAAATAAATCACTGTTAATTGGAGATTTGTGGGGTTTTACATTTGGGAACTAGAGAATTATTATTTTTATTTTAAAGAAATCAGTGTTATTAACTGAGATCTGGTCCTATTGAAAAGCTGAGGGAAACAGGTGATTATTATTTACTGTTGTCAACACCAAATAATATTAACTTTTATTAGTAAATTTTTCCCCAAATTACCTGCCAAGAGAAAATGACCCAGGTTGTGATGTCTTAAGTTAAAAAAGTTAGAAATCGACAGAATTTCATCATGGTTTTAGTTACTTAGTAAAATCACTGTGTTAGCAGAAATAAATCTACAAACACATCCTGAGTTTTCACACAGTGATTTGGAACGTTACAGTGGAGTTCAGTTACCCAGGACTTATATTCTAGCAGTTGAGCTGTTGTGTAGTTATTGGGGTTGTCTGTCCCAGAACACCACAAAAGAATGATCTGCAAAGCAGATGCTAGAGAGGAAAGAGGTAGGAGGTAAGATGGGAAGAAAAGAAGCATGGTTAACCAATTCAGTCTGAAGAAAAAGGTGAAAGACACCTGAGCCTTACACGGAAGAGGGGAGGCAAACTTGACTCTTACCAAAAGGCACTGTGGGCTCTTTGGGGCCCCACAGCGCAGACAAAGCCTCTGCTTTATAGATCTCATTGGGAAGATGTTCATGCAGTAAGGGTATGGGATTCGAATTCATCTGCCTTGGAAGGAGGCGACATGAACCCTGTCTGTGACTGTGAACTGCTGGCCCCAGAGAGCCAGTGTGTAGGAAGATGAATTGTGCTGCCCAAGAAGAAGCACAGGACGGGCAGTGGTTGGCTGGCCTCTGATGTCAGTGCTGTGGCTCACTGGCTGTGTTGTCTGGGCAAGCCTCTTACCTAGTCTGTGCTCAGTTTCCTCTTAAGAAAAACAAGGAGTTTGATATTATTGGATCCTGGAACAATGATTTCTGTGGTCCTTCCCAAATCTGGAGTGTCTTGGTCTGGGTCCCTAGGATTGGGAGTTTTCCATGCTCTGGGTGACTATAGCCATAGAGGTTAAGGGGAAAACTTTGTCCTGAGGCTTTTGCTTTATGTCAATGTGATGCTCAAGGGTCGGGGTAGGAGGTGGGAAGGTAGCTGCTGACCTTAATGCTGAGCTTTTTTTTTTTTTTAAATTCATTTTGATATGTTGGTATATTTTATTCTTTCTTAAATTCTTAAACTGGTCTTGTGTTTGTATAACAGAACATTCTTGTGAACCTATTTATATTTTGGAATTTTAGTAGAAAGAAATGCTATCAGTTAATATTTGGGTTGATAAGGCATTCTGATAAAAAGGAGTCACTTTTTTCCCCTGATATGATTCTAGAGTTATTAATAAACAAAGTTATGCTGATATAGTCATCAAGAAACTATCTATAAGTGAAATNCAAAATGATAAGTTATTTAAAACATTTAAAGTTTATTTAAATTTGTTTAAACTATTAAAATCCAAACCACAGTAGTGTAATATCTAACAATTCTATTGTTAGATATTACAATTTGTTTTCCAAATTTCTCAAATAAGCAAGTGTCTGGAAAGCAAATATTTCTTTACTACCTGTGGACAAATGGCTAGTTAATCATTGGTTTTGTGCACTGGTGTGGATCCTAAAATTTCTTTTGTGGAAAATTCTGGCTCAGCCTGTAGATTCTCCTTGATTCAACTTTGCATTAGAGAACCGGCCAGAATCTGGTTCACACTCCTCAATGTTCTCCAAAGATATCAGTTTTTACCATCAGCTCATTTGGTTATTGATGCCTACAAATTCCTTCAACCATCAAACAGGAATATTTGTGTTGCAGGTCACTACTTAGGAATACCTATTGTTTAGCTCTTGTCTGCTCTTACCAGTTTAAAGCGGGGGTTGGCAAACGTTTTCTACAAAGGGGCAGATAGAAAATATTTTCACTATGCCAGTCATATGGTCTTTGTTGCAACTATTTAATTCTGCTGTTGTATAGTACAGAAGCAATCATCAATAATATATAAGCAAATGGTTGTGCCAACGTTCCAATAAGGGTTTCTCCAATGGTTCAGACAGTAAAGAATCCGCCTGCAATGCAGGAGATCTGGGTTCGATCCCTGGGTCGGGAAGATCCAGGGAGGAGGAGGAGGAGGAGGAGGAAAATGGCAACCCATTGCAGTATTCTTGCCTGTAAAATCCCATGGACAGAGGAGCTTGGTGGGTTACAACCCATGGAGTGGCAAAGAGTCGGACACAACTGAGTGATGAAACATGTAAGCAGGTATGTGCCAATAAAACCTTATTTATAGAGACTGAAATTTGAATTTCATAGAATTTTCATGTGTTGTAAAATATTATTCCTCTTTTGACTTTTTTAAGCCATTAAAATATGGAGCAGTCGTTCTTAGCTCATGGGCCATGTGAAAACAGGTGGTGAAGTAGTCTTCACCTGCAGGCTGTAACTTGCTGAAATTTGATTTAGAAAATTGAAATTGTGAAGAATATGTTTGAAAGGCATGACTGATCGTTTGTGGTTGAAAGTGTTCTAAGTTCTAGGCAGTGGAATGTGAACAGAAATGATGTATTTTTACTTCTGGGCTTGGCCCATAAAAAACTCTCATACATGATTCTCTATGCTTTGTACTGTGTGTTGAATATGGCAGGGCCTCAAGATGGTTCTCAATTTGGCTTTACATGATTTAGGAATAAACTTCTATTCTCAAAGTTTCCAAATACAGTGTAAAGCCGTTGAGGTTGTCAAGGTTTCTATATCAACATTTAGTCTTATCTTAACTAATATGTCATTAATTCTAAATTCCAGATTTTTTTAAAAATTGTTTTACTAATTCGGACTCCCAGACTATGTTCTTAGACTGACTTCTTTTGGGTGCTTCTCTCCTCTTCATTTTCTCCTCACATTTAACTGGATGATGACAGATTGGGTTGCTTTTCATGTTCTAACTGATGCTAGTTTGGCAGCCATTAGCTTTCACTGAGAGCCGTGACAAGAAACCAGACACATGCCTTTTACCACAGAGATGTTGGTGAGGGAACATCCCCAATATGGAGCCCACCTGAGAAATTCCTTTGGAACTCAGGGCCAGGAAAAGCTTATCTTTCCCTGAGGAACTTGTATGTTTTCTTATCAACAAAGAGAATATCACTGAATGTGCCTAATTGTATTCCCTTTTCCCTTTTTCCTCTGGTTGCCAAGAAGCTCAGAGCCACATTTTTGGCTCAACATTAATAGCTTTACGGGACCCTATGGCCTACACATCTGCATTTTTAGTTTCCTCCTGGTCTTGACCTTCTATTCTGCTCTGTGTTTTCCTTGTTCCTCATTTTTTGGTTATTTATATTTTTCAATTTTATTACTTGTTTTCTTATAAGCTTCCTCAGATCCTTTGTGGAACAAGGTGGTATAAATAAAAAAATGGCTTCAGCTTAATAATAGAATACACCAAAATGTTCCTCAATCACCAATTTAGTGGTCTGGGAATTAGAACTACAAATTTATTTTTCAGGTTCCCTCCTTAGCCATTGTTTCTCATGGTTTGGTGAAGGGATGGTTTTGCAATTATGAAAGCTGAAGGCCTTCACATTTCTCCATTCTACCTTAAAGGAAAGGGAACTTTATTTATTAAGAGTCATTATTATTTGCCATAGAAAATGTAGAAAGGTGATAGATATTTTGACTGACAGATGATAGACTGGGAAAGGATATATGCAATGTTTAAAAGCAATAAATAATTAATATAAAGAATTATGATTTACAGACTTACTGCAAATTAACATGAGAAAGTCAAGAAACCCAACAGAGAAACGGTGAAAAGATATGAATAGGTTATTTTTTGCAAGGGTAAGCTGGAAAATATAATAAGTATAATATGAATAGATGCTGAAACTTAACAGGAATCAGAGAACAGCCAATTTGGAAAGGTTATCACCTGGCAAAAATGAAAAGTTGGACAATAACAAGTATCAGCAGTGGGAACCCACATGTACTATTGATGGTAGTCTGGACAGTGTAACCATTCTGGAGAGCAAAATGTCAGTGTTTAGTTAAAGTCTGTAAATGTCTTATGATGCCTCCTAGGTATATATTCCAGATAAATTATTCATATGTCCAGTAGGGTATACACACAAAAAAGTTAATCACAGTCTTATTTGTGGTAGCAGGATGTTTGAGGTCTCCTATGTGTCCATCACAGAGGAATAGAGTGAAAAAAATATGGTAGTTACATATTTTGTAATAGTTAGATGATGTAAGGGGCTTCCCAGATGGCGCTAGTGATAAAGAACCTGCCTGCCAATGCTGGAGACATAATGCTGGGTTCGATCCCTGAATTGGGAAGATCCCCTGGAGGAGGGCATGGCAACCCACTCTGGTATTCTTGCCTGGAGAATCCCATGGACAGATGACCCTGGTGGTCTACAGTCCATAGGGTCACACAGAATGGGACCCGACTGATGTGACTTAACACAGCACAGAAGATCTAAATATAGATTTACAGTAATATCCTATGATTTAAAAAATAGTGTTCAGTGAAAACTGTGTAAGGGTGTAACATCTTTAGCATTGTACTATTTACATAAATTAGAAATAGCCACAAAGAGAATAACACATCATTTAAGGGATTCAAGACAAGACAAATCAAGTTAATGTATCAAAACCATTGGAATGCATAAGTGAGGAAAGAGTAGGAGGGAAAATAGATAATCATCTACCCATGAACTCAACTAATTGTACTGCAGTTAAAAAGAGAAGTATGTGTCTTCCTGATAGGAAGTAGGCACTGCAGTGTTGCCTTTCTATATCCTAAGATATCCAAATCTTATATGAGAACTCACTGAGGGCAGCAGCATAGTCTCTAAGAGTACATTCAGACTCAACTTGATTCCCATCCTGCTATTGAAGGGCATCCCCTGAATCTTCTGTTTAGGGAAGAAGGGTTTGTATTCTTTCTTTTTCAGAACGTTGACCCTGAGAAAGTCATCTCTCAGGTCTGATCAGGATCAGGATCAAGGACTAGCCCTGGGTCCAAAACATCACATGTGGGTGAACAAGCAGAGAGGAATTGAGGTGCTGGGGCTGGGCCACTGGACAGTGCCTGAACCAAGGGTAGCTGCAGCCGGGGATGAAGTGAAACAGAGAGGGGTAAGCAGGGGAAGATCCAGGCTAGAGTCTAAACAGTTTGGTCACCATTTGCGGAGAGAGGTGTGATGGGCTGGAGCAGGCAGGGAGAACAGTGAAGGCGGGAAAGCCTGATGGGGCTTTCTGCGACCCTTTCCTCAAGTCACAGATGGGCTTCTTACCGACCCAATTTCTTTTCCTAATGAGTCCAGTCACCACGAAGCCCTTGTCAGAATTTAATGATCTCTTTAAGCTGGTGGGACTCAATCTTATTAGAATTATCTGGGAAGCTTTAAAAAAAAGGTAGAATGCCTGGGTTCTAAGACCTAAGACCAATAGAATGAGTCTCTAGGGGGTTGAGCTTGTTTGGGGTAGGTGGGAGTGGGCCCAGGCATATGTGATTTCTTTAAAAGTTCACCTGTGATTCTGATGCATAATGACAGGTTAGAACTAGTTCTATAAAGCACTTTTACTCCAAGAAAATAGGATCATTCACATCTTTTGAAATTATTTGCAATTAGAGAATTTTGCAACTAGACAATACTCTGGGGTAGAGTGTGTGAATCACCTGAGAGTCTTGTTACAAAGCAGATCTTAGCTGAGGTGGCTGAAAGTGGAGCCTAAGCTGTGGCATTTCCCACAGGCACCCGTGTGATGTGGGGGCTCCTGGTCCAAGGTGCACAGCAGAGCTTTAGATCTGACAGCAGTGGAATAGAGGGAGAGCTCACTCTGTGCCAGGCCCCGGGCTTAGTGCTTCACAGGCCTGTGAGAGAAGTGCTGTCTGTATTTCCATTTCACAGATGAGAAAACTGAGGCCTAAGTCAGTTGCTCATGATCTGTAATGCTGGTAAGTAGCAGAGCCAGAATTTGAATCTAGGCTGACTGATTCCCCAGTAAGCTTAACCACAACATAATACAACTTCAATGAGAGGATAGGGCATCAGGGACTTGTCTCGAAGCTATGTTTGTATAACAAGTACATTGTTTTTATAAGGTTGTGTATTTATTTGAGATGGTGCTGGAAGAGGGGGATAAAAATGGAGATTATAGACAGGCTAGAAAAGGTATGAACAAAGCTGTAAATATATCTGTCTATTCATTCTCCTCTCAAACAGTTAGTAATTGTCTACTCTTAGATAATGTGATACACAGTGGAGAAAAAGAATGAGTCAAATGAGCCATTCCTCCCAGGATTTCACTTGGTTATATCTGAGTACTAACAGGACAATGTACAGAGGTTCATTCAATAGAGGTTTGTTCCAGTAAGCACAGGAATGGAAGACATGTCAGGGAAAGATTTACATGGAAGCAAGCTACATGCACAGAATACAGAACAATGGTGTCAGAGGGCAGAGATAACATTTCAAACGGTACTGAAAGGACAGCTCTGGGCAATAGGTGTGTAATGTGTTTGTGTAGGAGAAGATCCACAATATATCATCATGGAGTTTTACTGGAGACCCACTTTCAGAAAAAGCTCTAAAAGGAATTTCTAATGATGTCTAACTGACAAACACATGGAAAAATCTGGTTTTGTATCTTTAAGTAATACTAACAGTTGGCTATGCCAGCAGAGAAAGACTGTTGGTTATGGTTTGGTGTTAGTTGTGCTTGCAATAAGAATAACCCCAAATTCCAGTGGCTAAAACAAGAAAGATTTATTTATTGCTCACCCTTCATGTCGAGTGTAGATTGATGTCAGTGGGTGGGGAATACTGCTCCATGTAGTCATCTCCTATTGAGATGGCGATTTCACCATCTTGAAATGTGACTTGCCAGTACAATACTTTAGGGCTTATTAAAGCAAGGGAAGAGAAGCGTGGAGTCAAGGACTGCCAAATAATGCTTTTGCCAGGAAGTTATGTACTTACTTCTTCCCTTGTTTCATTGGTCAGAAATAATTTCAGAACCATGTTAAGTTCAAGGGGTTGAGAGAGTTAACCATCTTCTTGAAGTAGAGGACAGCTGAATCTTGGGGAATGTTACTAATGTTTGCTAAAGCCAGTCTCTTCAGCTCTACCCTTGTGACTTGGAAGTAAAAGCGTTGTGCTTTTCATGCATAAAGAAAACATAACTTCATTACTCTTAGTCATTACTTTTAAAAATATTTTAATATATGTAAGATTATTATCAATCAGCTTTTTACTTAAAGTAATAAAAGTTCAGTTCAGTCACTCAGTCAGGTCCGACTCTTGTGACCCCATGGATTGCAGCATGCCAGGCTTCCCTGTCCATCACCAACTTCTGGAGCTTGCTCAAATTCATTTCCACTGAGTCAGTGATAACCATCCAACCATCTCATCCTCTGTTGTCCCCTTCTCCTCCTGACTTAAATCTTTCCCCACATCAGGGTCTTTTCCAATAAGTCAGTTCTCATCAGGTGGCCAAAGTATTGAAGTTTCAGCTTCAGCATCAGTCCTTCCAATGAATATTCAGGACTGATTTCCTTTAGGATGGACTGGTTTGATCTCCTTGCAGTCCGAGGAACTCTCAAGAGTCTTCTCCAACACCACAGTTCAAAAGCGCTTCTTTTGACAGAAGTTCTTTGAAATCAGTTCTTTGGTGCTCAGCTTTCTTTATAGTCCAACTCTCCCATCCATACATGACTACTGGAAAAACCATAACTGACTAAATGGAGCTTTGTTGGCAAAGTGATGTCTCTGCTTTTTAATATGCTGTCTAGGTTGGTCATAGCTTTTCTTCCAAGGAGCAAATGTCTTTTAATTTCATGGTTATAGTCACCATCTGCAGTGATTTTGGAGCCTAAGAAAATAAAGTCTGTCATTGTTTCCATCGTTTCCCCATCTATTTGCTGTGAGGTGTTGGAACGGGATGCCATGATCTTAGTGTTTGGAATGTTGAGTTTTAAGCCAGTTTTTTATCTCTCCTCTTTCACTTTCATCAAGAGGCTCTTTAGTTCCTGTTTGCTTTCTGCCATAAGGGTGGTGTTATCTGCATATCTGAGGTTATTGATATTTCTCCCAGCAATTGACTGGTTCTAAATTGGGAAAGAAGTATGTCAAGGCTGTGTATTGTCACCCTGCTTATTTAACTTCTATGCAGAGTACATCATGTGAAATGCCACACTGTATGAAGCATAAGCTAGAAGCAAGACTGCTGGGAGAAAACTAGCAAAAAGATCTTCATTAATATTAAAACTATTGCTTTTAATAGTTTCACTTTAATATTAAACTATCAAGCCTATTACTTGAGGCAGCACCAATATGAGTACCAAACACCAACCAGTATGATGACTGTATGACAGAAACAACGAAAACTGAATAATTGTGCCGCTGCTGAGCATTAGGGATTATAAAAGCAACTTCTGCGTGGAAGCTGCCCCAGCTGCCCCTGGAAGTGAGCTGGTTTACCACGTGGCACTGCAATACAAATGCAAGCACAGCTCCACATTTTGAAAACAAGAGGTATTTGCTTTTTTTTTTTTTTTATTGCCTTCAAAATCTCTCACATACTACTATCCCCTTTCTCTTCTGTACTCAGGAAACATGGGAAAAATTTGAGGAGCAGAAAGGATAGAACCTATGGGGGAAGAAAAAGGAGGTGGGTCTGTAGGACTGAAAATATGCTTAGAGAAACAGGGGACTGCCCTATTTCTTCTTCCTCTCCTGGGTTGACACTTCAAGTGGTGCAGGAACCATTATTTCCTTCTTAGCTATGTCCTCTGGAGACTAATACTGTGCAATAGACCTTTCTGTGTCTGCTGTTGACTATGGTGCCCGCTAGGCACAGATGACTCTTGAGCACTTGGAATGTAGGTAGTGCAACTGAGGAATGGAATTTATAACCTTACTGCATATAATAAGCAAATAGCCATGTGAATCTAGGTGATAGGGGAGAGGGAGGTTATTTTTACTCCTGCTTTCCTGGTATAAGTTTATCTGCACATCATGACTGTTTTCTCTTTCACACAGGGAGTTGTTGAGGATGCATCGGGCAAGTTTGAGAGAGGGGTCAGCAGTGTGTAGACCTAGCAGAGATGTGAGTCTGCTGCAATGGCCTCCTTCCTTAGCCTGTGCAGCCTAGGGTCTCATCATGAACAGTGGGGTCTAGAGGATCAGATGGTGCCCAGAGACTCTGCAGACATAAAAGTGAGGACTATTACATGGATCTTAGACCTGATCCCTTTTAAGGGAAGGCTCGGACTTTGTTTATGGGAAAAAAGGAAGGAGGCAAATGAACCTGGTGCAGTAATCTTTTAATGTAGCTGCTGCTGCTGCTGCTAAGTCACTTCAGTCCTGTCCAACTCTGTGTGACCCTATAGACGGCAGCCCACCAGGCTCCCCCGTCCATGGGATTTTCCAGGCAAGAGTACTGGAGTGGGGTGCCATTGCCTTCTCCGTTTAATGTAGCACTACGTCTATTTCCTTGTAAATATATTTGGTTATAAAGTCTTTATTGTGCTCGAAATTCTTAATTAAAAATGCAACAAACTTTAGTTTGCACATTTGTAGCCTTTCTTTCCTCAAATCATTCTTTTGTAAGACATGATTTTTTTGATGGTATTTGTTTAATGAAAGACATGAGCAGTTATTGGAAGGAAGCTAAAATATCATCAATGTTACTAATATCATCAGTGACTCCTGTGTTCTGGCAATGCTAATAATGAATGGCACTTCACAACACTCTTTATTTTTCAAAAAAATGACTTCTTAGCTGTAAAACCCCCATGACTGCATGTCCTGGAAGCCAATATACTCTTCTACTTTTGTCTTCTGTTCATTCAGAAAGTATTTACTTTTATTACACCATAATTTTAGTGCTCATAATAAACAATTTAATGAACCAAAGTGCTTCAGACTTCACATAGCCTGATTAGCCTCCCCTAGACCTTGAGTGGAGACTAATCAGAGTGCCTTGATGAGATGCCTGGATTTTATTCTTGGGACTTAACATGAAGGCGAGAGAAAAGAGGTAGGAAAGCAAGTGTGATTCTAAGATAATTTGATTAAAAAAAGATAGAAATTCTTACTTTCTGAATTAAGGCTATAATTCACCTTAAATAAACAACACAAAGGAAATTCTTTTCAAATCATAATACCCAATGACATTGATGTTTTTTTCACCAGAGCATATGTATAAATAAGGAAAAAAGTCTTTTCAGTGGAAGTTAATTGTTGACACACCATATTTACACTCAAGTGCAAGATCATTTTTAGTTCCACCCCTCAAAACATTCCAGAGCTTGTCTGGACATCGGCCCAGCATAAGATTCAGATATGCTAATTACTTCTCCAGATCATACTTGTGGTTCTGATGCCATGAGGCAAGTATTAAAGATTTAGTTTTTGAGCTTAGAATAACTGGGTAATTGGCATCATCCTGTGACAAGTTTCCTTTTTTCCTGAGGCCTTTTGACTGATGTCCCTTTTGTTATTGTTGGAGTGGCTCAAGCCCCATAGAGTTATGACGCAGAACTTGATCTTTGGTAGAAATGCCTTACACATTTATTCCCTCCAGGAAACCAAAGGGCAATAAAGCCACATTCCAGATTGACAACCTGGCCTTTTGCACCATGACCTAACCTGTTCCAGGTGAAAAATAATTTCATAATAAAATTTCTACTTAGATTCTTGCTGTGATTCTTAGTCCTAGCTACACATTAAAATCACCTGGTGGACTTCAAAAGTCCACCATCTAAGCCCCACTTGAAGCTTGTTACAAAGACTAATTCTGTGGGTCCATAACATACATACTGTTTTTAGACTCTCCATGGGAGGGCTTTGGGTGTCTGTATTTTAAACAAGACTCCCAGATGATGAGGGAGATCTGGCCAGCTTGTTTTAGGGCATTGATTTTGGGAAAGAGCATTTTGAGATGAATTTAGTGATTCTAAGGGCATTTCTAATACTGGTGTCTTTCTTTTTTTGACTTCTACTTATTCGTGTATGAATGCTATCAAAGAGGAGATATTTAACAGAATAGAGGGTTTAACTTTTTTTTTCAGGGCGGAAGACTATATTTGCAATCGAATAAAGATTTATTATCTAAATTACACAAAGATCTCTTAAAATGTAACAACACAGCAAAAACAAATTAAAAAATAGGCCAAAGATCTTAACAAATACCTCCTCAAAGACATATGGATGGCAAATAAGCATATGAAAATAGCCCCATATCATATTTCATCAGAGAAATGAAAATTATTATTATTTTTTAACATCTTTAAACAACATTTTTAAAAGCCAAAATTAATGCAAAGATAAATCCATAGTGAAGAAAAATATCAACACTTTAAATAAACCACGGGATCCCACAGGGACAGATTGGGGTGAAGTACAGGGTCAGATCCTGCTTTTTAAAAAAAAAATTATTTATTTAAAGTGGAGGCTAATTACTTTACAATATTGTAGTGGTTTTTGCCATACATTGACATGAATCAGCCATGGGTGTATGTGTGTTCCCCATCCTGAATCCCCCTTCCATCTCCCTCCCCATCCCATCCTTCTGGGTCATCCCAGTGCACCAGCCCTGAGCACCCTGTCTCATGCATCGAACCTGGACTGGCGATCTGTTTCACATATGATAATATACATGTTTCAATGCTATTCTCTCAAATCATCCCACCCTTGCCTTCTCCCACAGAGTCCAAAAGACTGTCCTATACATCTGTGTCTCTTTTGCTGTCTCACATATAGGGTTATCATTACCATCGTTGTAAATTCCATATATATGCATTAATATACTGAACATCCATATGTTCAAGCTGGTTTTAGAAAAGGCAGAGGAACCAGAGATCAAATTGCCAACATCCGCTGGATCATAGAAAAAGCAAGAGAGTTCCATAAAAACATCTATTTCTGCTTTGTTGACGATGCCAAAGCCTTTGACTGTGTGGATCACAATAAACTGTGGAAAATTCTTCAAGAGATGGGCATACCAGACCACCTGACCTGCCTCTTGAGAAACCTGTATGCAGGTCTGGAAGCAACAGTCAGAACTGGACATGGACCAACAGACTGGTTCCAAATGGGAAAAGGATTATGTCAAGGCTGTATATTGTTGCCCTGCTTATTTAACTTATATGCAGAGTACATCATGAGAAATGCTGGGCTGGAAGAAGCATAAGCTGGAATCAAGATTGCTGGGAGAAATATCAATAACCTCATATATGCAGATGACACCACCCTTATGGCAGAAAGTGAAGAGGAACTAAAAAGCCTCTTGATGAAAATGAAAGAGGAGAGTGAAAAAGTTGGCTTAAAGTTCAACATTCAGAAAATGAAGATCATGGCATCTGGTCCCATCACTTCATGGGAAATAGATGGGAAAACAGTGGAAACAGTGTCAGACCTTATTTTTTTGGGCTCCCAAATCACTGCAGATGGTGATAGCAACCATGAAATTAAAATATGCTTACTCCTTGGAAGGAAAGTTATGACCAACCTAGACAGCATATTAAAAAGCAGAGACTTTGCCAACTAAGATCCGTCTAGTCAAGGCTATGGTTTTTCCAGTAGTCATGTATGGATGTGAGAGTTTGACTGTGAAGAAAGCTGAGCGCTGAAGAATTGATGCTTTTGAACTGTGGTGTTGGAGAAGACTCTTGAGAATCCCTTGGACTGCAAGGAGATCCAACCAGTCCATCCTAAAGGAGATCAGTCCTGGGTGTTCATTGGAAGGACTGATGCTGAGGCTGAAACTCCAATACTTTGGCCACCTCATGCGAAGAGTTGACTCATTGGAAAAGACCCTGATGCTGGGAGGGATTGGGGGCAGGAGAAGGGGATGACAGAGGATGAGATGGCTGGATGGCATCACTGACTCGATAGGACCTGAGTCTGAGTGAACTCCGGGAGTTGGTGATGGACAGGGAGGCCTGGCGTGCTGCAATTTATGGGGTCGCAAAGAGTTGGACACGACTGAGCGACTGAACTGAACTGAACTGATACTGTGTTGGTGTTTTTCTAACTTACTTCACTCTGTATAATAGGCTCCAGTTTCATCCACCTCACTAGAATGGATTCAAATGTATTCTTCTTAATGGCTGAGTAATATTCCATTGTGTATATGTACCACAGGTTTCTTATCCATTCGTCTGCTGATGGACATCTAGGTTGCTTCCATGTCTTGGCTATTATAAATAGTGCTGCAATGAACATTGGGGTACATGTGTCACTTTCAATTCTGGCTTTCTTGGTGTATATGCCCAGAAATGGGATTGCTGGGTCATATGGCAGTTCTTTTTCCAGAGTTTTAAGGAGTCTCCACACTGTTCTCCATAGTGGCTGTACTAGTTTGCATTCCCACCAACAGTAAGAGGGTTCCCTTTTCTCCGCACCCTCTCCAGCATTTATTGTTTGTAGACTTTTGGACAGCAGCCATTCTGACCAGTGTGAGATGGTACCTCATTGTGGTTTTGATTTTCATTTCTCTGATAATAAGTGATGTTGAGCATCTTTTCATGTGTTTGTTACTCATCTGTATGTCTTCTTTGGAGAAATGTCTATTTAATTCTTTGGCCCACTTTTTGTTTGGGTCGTTTATTTTTCTGGAATTGAGCTGCAGGAGTTGCTTGCATATTTTTGAGATTAATTCTTTGTCAGGTGCTTCATTTACTATTATTTTCTCCCATTCTGAAGGCTGTCTTTTCACTTTGTTTATAGTTTCCTTCATTGTGCAAAAGCTTTTAAGTTTAAGTAGGTCCCATTTGACCCACTCCAGTGTTCTTGCCTGGAGAACCCCAGGGATGGGGGAGCCTGGTGGGCTGCCGTCTATGGCGTTTCACAGAGTCGGACACTACTGGAGCGACTTAGCAGCAGCAGCAGCATCAGGTCCCATTTGTTTATTTTTGCTTTTATTTCCTTTACTCTGGGAGGTGGGTCATTGAGGATCCTGCTGTGATTTATGTCGGAGAGTGTTTGCCTATGTTTTCCTCTAGGAGTTTTATAGTTTCTGGTCTTATGTTTAGATCTTTAATCCATTTTGAGTTTATTTTTGTGTATGGTGTTAGAAAGTGTTCTAGTTTCATTCTTTTACAAGTGGTTGACCAGTTTCCCCAGCACCACTTGTTAAAGAGATTGTCTCTTCTCCATTGTATATTCTTGCCTCTTTTGTTGCAGATAAGGTGTCTGTAGGTGCGTGGATTTATCTCTGGGCTTTCTATTTTGTTCCATTGATCTATATTTCTGTCTTTGTGCCAGTACCATACTGTCTTGATGAGTGTAGCTTTGTAGTATATCCTGAAGTCAGGCAGGTTGATTCCTCCAGTTCCACTCCTCTTTCTCAGGATTGCTTTGGCTATTTGAGGTTTTTTGTATTTCTATACAAATTGTGAAATTATTTGTTCCAGTTCTGTGAAAAATATCGTTGGTAGCTTGATAGGGATTGTATTGAATCTATAGATTGCTTTGGGTATTATACACATTTTCACTATACTGATTCTTCCAATCCATGAACATGGTATATTTCTCCATCTATTTGTGTCCTCTTTGATTTCTTTCATCAGTGTTTTATAGTTTTCTATATATAAGTCTTTAGTTTCTTTAGGTAGATATATTCCTAAGTATTTTATTCTTTTTGTTGCAATGGTAAATGGAATTGTTTCCTTAATTTCTCTTTCTATTTTCTCCTTGTTAGTGTATAGGAATGCAAGGGATCCCTGTGTGTTAATTTTATATACTACAACTTTACTATATTCATTGATTAGCTCTAGTAATTTTCTGGTGGAGTCTTTAGGGTTTTCTATGTAGAGGATTATGTCATCTGCAAACAGTGAAAGTTTTACTTCTTCTTTACCAATCTGGATTCCTTTTATTTCTTTTTCTTCTCTGATTGCTGTGGCTAAAAATTCCAAAACTATGTTGAATAGTAGTGGTGAGAGTGGACACCCTTGTCTTGTTCCTGACTTTAGGGGAAATGCTTTCAGTTTTTCACCATTGAGGATAATGTTTGCTGTGGATTTGTCATATATAGTTTTTATTATGTTCAGGTATGTTCCTTCTATTCTTGCTTTCTGGAGGGTTTTTTTTTTTTAATCATAAATGAATGTTGAATTTTGTGAAAGGCTTTGTCTGCATCTATTGAGATAATCATATGGTTTTTATCTTTCAGCTTGTTAATGTGGTATATTACATTGATTGATTTGTGGATATTAAAGAATCCTTGCATCCCTGGGATAAAGCCCACTTGGGTTATGATGTATGATCTTTTAAATATTTTTTTGTATTCTGTTTGCTAGAATTTTGTTAAGGATTTTTGCATCTATGTTCATCAGTGATATTGGCCTGTAGTTTTCTTTTTTTGTGGCATCTTTGTCTGGTTTTGGTATTAGGGTGATGGTAGCCTCATAGAATGAGTTTGGAAATTTACCTTCCTCTGCAATTTTCTGGAAGAGTTTGAGTAGGATAGGTGTTAGCTCTTCTCTAAATTTTTGGTCGAATTCAGCTGAGAAGCCATCTGGTCCTGGGCTTTTGTTTGCTGGACGATTTCTGATTAGTTTCAATTTCCATGCTTGTGATGGGTCTGTTAAGATTTTCTATTTCTTCCTGGTTCAGTTTTGGAAAGTTATGGTTTTCTAAGAATTTGTCCATTTCTTCCAAGTTGTCCATTTTATTGGCATATAGTTGCTGATAGTAGTCCCTTATGATCCTTTGTATTTCTGTGTTGTCTGTTGTGATTTCTCGATTTTCATTTCTAATTTTGTTGATTTCATTCTTCTCCCTTTGTTTCTTGATGAGTCTGGCTAATGGTTTGTCAATTTCATTTATCTTCCCAAAGAACCAGCTTTTAGCTTTGTTGATTTTTGCTATGGTCTCTTTTGTTTCATTTGTATTTATTTCTGCCCTAATTTTTAAAGATTTCTTTCCTTCTACTAACCTTGGGATACTTCATTTCTTCCTTTTCTAGTTGCTTTAGATGTAGAGTTAGGTTATTTATTTGACTTTTTTCTTGTTTCTTGAGTAACATTTTTATCTCCAGTCAAACCAAGTCTATGATCCTCGGGGGTGATTTTTATGTATTAAAAATAAATTTTGTATTTTCATATAATAGCTTTCAGCAGCGCTAGATGTTGTGCTATAGCTCAGAGCCCAGCAGAGTGGCCCTCACCCTCTGCTTGTTTTAAGAGGAGCTTAATAGTAATGGAGGATTGCCTTTTGTTCTTGTACTGTGGGCCCAATTAGTCCTTCCATCTGCAAATGCAGTGGCAAGGGAGTCATGATTTCACCCATTTCTTCTATTCAACAGAAATGGTCTGAATGTCTACAATATGCCAGTCTCTGTGCTGGGTGCTCAGGATACCAAATAAAAGAAACTGATGTTCTTCTCCTCAAGGACATGGTAGGCCAGAAAGGGCTTCTCAAGGGATGCAGTTGAACCAACAGCACCATCATTCCTGGGAACTTATTGGAAATGCAAATTCTTGTTCCCCACCCTAGACCTACTAAATCAGAAACTGGGAGTGGGGACCAGCATGCTGGTTGCAAAAGCCCTCTAGGTGATTCAGATAAAGTTTGATACCCACTGGTCTCTGGGAGGAGCATCAGTTTAGCAGACAACTGAAGCCACTGTGACAGGTGCAGCCGAGATGGGGAGGGGTGGAGGCAGGGGTGGAGGCAAGAGGGACGCCTCTAGGAAAAGGTGACATTTGCACTCTCTCAGAATAGTTGGTGCAGAGAGTGGGAGTGGTGCCCCTGGAGAGCTCAGTAGTGACCACACCAAGGCATTGGTATTTTCCTCTGAATGCAACGTGGGACCTTTCTGACCCTTTAGTTACATCATCTGCACTTGGTATCATCTTTTGGCCAAACTTTCAGCTGAGCGGTGCTGAGTTTGAGCTCCATGTTTCATGTATTCCCTCAGAATTGGAAAACTAGAGAAATATGGGCATAAAATTCCTCTTGCATTGAAGAAATCTCACGTGGTAGGCATGCCATGTTTGGGGAATAAACAAACAAAAGCATGGAGAGAGAGCTAGGACTGATGAAGTTCAGGAAAATATATGAGGGCAGCATAGCAGATTTTTGAACTGATAGAAAATCCCATGATATCAGAAAAATTATATAAGCCTTTAGTGACTTCATCAGAGAAAATAAGTATCACTCTCATTCTTCAGAAAAGCCAGAGTTCAAAGACTTGGAATCACCAGGTGGGAAGGCAGTGGGAAGGGTAGTGATGAGTGTCTGTTGCTCCTGTTGCACCCCTAGTTTCCTGACTTTGCCCCCATGTTTGCACAATACAGTTACTGAGCACCAATGTGTTCCAGGTACTAGGCTTGTAACATTTTCAATATACTCACCAATGCTAAAAAGTAGATGTTTTTACTCTGTTTCAAAAGGAACAAAGCATCACAGGATGCTAGAGTTTGAGGAGGAAAAGGATGTCCAGAGATCACTGGCATAAACATTGCTGTTCACTCAGGGTCAAACTAGGGTGTAGAGATAGTAAGTGACTTCTTCAAAGTCAGCATGCTGGTGACTGAAACAGCTGGGATCCAAAACTAGGTCTGTGGAAAGGGAATTGTCACAGTGCTCTCTGCAACCTGAGGGAAACTGACTGTCCTGCCCAGGAGACAGCTGTTAAATGTCTGGGACTCTGAGATGGTTTGTTCACTCTTCACTGACACCACAAGGCACTTTCCTTTCTGGGAAAATTCAATTTTCACAAAAGCCTGCCTCATTCTACTATACATATTATCTAAAGTCCTGTAAAAGACACAAATTGTTTGTTCTCAAGTATAATAAACATTTTAATTTAATTTTTTCCTTCGTTGTAGTTAATCCAGTGATTTATTGAACTTGCTTTTACTTTCTCTGTCCAAACAGTAAATGATTGTTTTATATTTTTATAGCAACATAAGGAGCCATCTTCACAGATCTCACTAGCCAAATGTCTCATTTAATTGCCCCTAGTATTATATGACTTTTCAATTTCTTCAAATGGTGTGTGGACTAAGTTCAAAGTGGGCTGACTTCTCATGACTAAAAATTTTATAAATTGAATTTAATTATTGGGTTTCAATCGCTGCATAACTGTTGAAAAAACAAAAAGTATATATATATTATATATATATAAT